>PVJH01046891.1:0-11609 GCA_004026705.1 Nesogale talazaci
ACCCATCATGCTCTTAGCCAGTGGTCGGCCCATCCCAGTCTCAGGCGGCAGCTCGGCCCTCTGGTCCATCTCCCCATCGACTCTTTCCCTTAGCGGCCTGGGCCCTGCAGGGCATTTCCCGTTCCCGTGTGTTCAAAGTGGAGAGATGGGCCTGACCCGGTTGGTTCTGTGGACCAGGAAGTATGCCGTGTGTCCACCACAAAGGCACCAATAGGGCCGTGGGTGTGCTGGAGGCAACAAGCCTGCAGGGTATTCTGGGCCAAATGAAGACCGAACCAGCAGGCTGGACACCTGCGATTTTAGGGTCTTGTTGCGTTCTGTATCCTTGGCGCACAAAGATCACCCTCCCGATTTTTGTTTTGTTTTGGTGGTGCCGGAAAGGGGAGGGCGTCTTTTTAAGTCCTGGTGATGCATCAAAACACCTGTTGCGGGCTGAGCCCCGGTGGCGTAGTGGTTTTGCGCGGGACTGCGGCCTACTGGGACGGAGGTTCGATTCCAGCAGTGGGGCTGGGCCTCCTACTCCCACCACCGGAGAGCAGTGATGTCCCCCCCAAAAAAACAAACAAACCTGCTGCACAGACTCTTACCTAGAAACCTACAACCGGTAGTCGAGCCAATCGTGGACGCTGACTAGGCCTCGGTGTGCTCGGACTCAGGGTCTCAGCTCGTGTGTGTCCAACCTTCTCCCCCTACAGTTTGGCAGAGCAAGAGTCGGGTAGAAAGAGGGACTTGTTCATCCAGCCCATTGCAGCGTCATGCAAACTGGTGGTAGAATTCCACCATTTCTAAATCACGAGCCGTCCTGGCCAAGGTGTAATTCTGGGAGCCCTGGGAACCCGCACAGCACAGGGGGCTGCTCACGGGGGAAGGGCACCTTTACACCTGCTTCTTTCTGATTTCCAAACCCTACACTTCAGGTACACAACTGGAGTCCAGAAGAAGCAATTCACTTCATCACCAATATCCGGTCACACATCCACGTCAGACCTGGCCAGTTGCAAGTGCTCAAAGAGTTCTACAAGATGACTGTCAGTGCAGCACAAGAGACATCATGAAGTTCGAAGATGAGAAAACTGCCTAAGACAATCCTGCTTGCTACAGAATGAGAGTTTATCGGGACCCAAGGGGCCGAAGCCCAGACTTGCCATACCAGAAATGTGCTAGTAATGGATAATTTTGCCTTGTCATCATTGCGTTTTCCTGAAAGAACGGTTTCATGGCTAGCAGATTTGGTGTGGCTTCAATTCCTGGGATGAGAAACATGGGCCAGAGAGGGGTGTGTCTTATTTTTGTGAAGGGGTCACAGTTTTAATTTCAACTACGAAATTGAGTGTGCCCAGTGATATTGGGCGCCATAAGGCAAAGACACTGGACCCAGGAAGAGAGAACCAGCCGCTCAGCTCTGGCTCTGCTGCTGTCCGGGCTGACCCCTCTGGCCCCGAGGGGGGTGGAGGGGGAGGGATAGTGGGGGCTTGCACTCCGTTCTGGAGCTGTGATTTCTATGTGGAAAGATAGCTGGGATAAAATCAGTGTTGCTGACTTAGAAATGTGTGGGTGTGTGATTAGTTGCCTTTAGGAAGTCACCCCTCCGGAATTCCAACACACACACACAGTCTTCTAAAACTTTATTTGTATTAAACAGTACCTGGCTCTTGACTTAGCTTAGAGCCTCGGAGTATGGGAAGACGAGAAAAATGTTTCTACCAGTTGGCAGGAGTCCTCTCTCCTCCTTTCTGGCTCACGCCCTTCCTACAGGAGCAGAAGTGTGTAGCTCTTGCCAGGCTGGGGAGAAATCAGTGGAAGGACTATCCTTAGGGGTTGACCCACCTTCAACCTCGTCCACTCGCCCACACAGAACCCGGAGGGAAACTCCACCACCCAGTTCTTTGTGGGACAGAAAAGGGGGAGGGCCACTTTGCAGGCTATCCACAAAAGCAGGGCAGGGCATCTGTGTCTTAGGATCGAGGTGCTTCTGTTTAACACTGATCTGGGGTGGGGGCTGTTTGTGTCCAAGCTGCGCTCGCTCTAGTGAGACACGGCTGCCTGGAGAGGACTGCACTGGGGCGAGCCGCACACTCAGGTGAGAGCCTCAGGCACCACCGATGGGCAGAGGCGCTGCCTTCCCAATCAACACCCTCTTCTGAATTGGGGTGTGTGTGGGGTGTGGGCATTTGGATGGATACAGAATTAAATGGGGGAGGTCGGGGGGGGGGTCACTTGCTCTCCCCTCCTCCCACAGCCTCAGGCCAACACAAACTGCAAATTGGTCAGTAGCACCTTAATGCCACTAGTAACCGTGACGGCGGAAGTGGCAGGGTCGAGCTTATAGGTGCTGGTATCCCCCTTTTTGTGCCGGTCCCGGAACACATAGATGCTCCCGTTGCAGCTGGCGATCTTCCAGAGGGACGGGGCCGAGCTCCAGGCCTCGGGAAGGCAGAGCCTGGTGAAGCTGTCAAGCAGGGGATTGTAACACACCAGCGCGTCCCCCTCGGCCACGATGAACACCAGATCCTTGTGCACGGCCGCGTGCATGCGGCCGGCGCAGGGCAGCGTGTAGGGCTTCACGTGGCACCTGTCGGTCTCGGTGTCGAAACACTGGATGAGCCGGGAGGGTTTGGTGAAGAAGTCCAGGTCGTTCTCTTCCCCGCCTAGTAAGTAGATGACCCCGTTGAGGTTGGCACCAGCTGCCCCGGACACAGCCACCTCCAGCTGCGTGGTCTCCGTCCACACGTTGTCACCTACCCGGTAGTAGATAACTGCGTTGGAGAGGGTGTCCTGCAGCGTCTTGCCGCCCAGGGAGTAGATGGCGTCTTTCCCGGGCACCGACACGAGGGTGTGCTGCAGCCGGTCTCGGGGCAAGGGCGCGCACCACTCCCAGTCCACGGTGGCGTTGTTGCACTTCCACATGCGCCGCGGGATGGACCCGCCCACCACGTACAGGTCTTCGCCATGCTTGCAGGCCGCGGTGATCTGGTGACACAAGCTGTTTTGACCGCTTATACGGATGGAGTCGTCTTCTGCGCAGTGTAGAGACACCGCCAACGAGTGGGTGCGACACGACTCTTTCCCGATCAGGTAAATGTGCACCTTCTCCTCGGTTTCCTGTTGGCACAATGACACACGGCCTCTCTCAGTGCCAGGCCGGGTTCAGCTGGGGTGCACACCTGGCTCTAACCCCCTCTCCTCCAGCCCGGGGGTCCACCTGGCTCCTTCAGGCACCTCGGCAGGCTGCCCGGGGGCTGGGCCCACTGCACGCACACAGGCGGGTCTCAGCTGAGTGCGTGCTTCCCACGAGGGCCCGATGCCTGCTGACTGAGAAGCTGCCTTTCCGCCTCAGAGAGAATGACTCAGACTCCACAGGCTAACGAAATCTCCAGGCGATGCTTTTAAGATGATCTGTGTAGCTGGAGGATAAGAAGGATCCTCAGATTAAAATACCCATTCCGATTCAGCCCATCAGGTGGAAAGGCAGGTTCTCAGCAAGGATAAAGAATGGAATTGAAGCATGTGGAAGAAAACCAACCAATGAAAAGGGCTTCTTCAAAGTGCTCTGGAGCTCAATGGCTAGTGGCTCCTGGGCTCCGTAACCTCTCCTCCAGCTCCATTTCACCTTCCAGCCTGATGTGACTTACTCTGCTGGCCAAGTGCATGCTCACAGGGCCTCAAATTGTAGGGGACCGGCCTTACCTTCAAGTTAGTCCTGAGAGACTCAGCAAAAGCCTCTCTCTCTTCTTTGTTAAAGTTGACCCAGGTTTCTATGGCCTCTGTTGGGTTCTGGGAACAGGGAACCCCATCTGTGAGCACCAGAGGAAAGGTACAATCATTGACAATGCAAAGGGGAGGGGGCACGCGCGCACACACACAGTTACAAGGTCACCCTGCTTGTCATCTACTTAGATACTTACATGTGATTTATCTGTCTTCGGGAAGACAAATACAAGTTGGCCTGCAATCCACAAGGTCAACAGTTCAAAACCACCGGCTCCACAAGATGGGACTTTCTCCACCCAAAAAGGGTCACAGTCTTGGATACCTACAAGGGGGTTCCACCCTGTTCCACAGGGCTGCTACGCGTCTGTATTGAGTAGATGCCAGGGAGTTTGGTTTGGGGCATATGTGTATAACACCTATTTTAAATATTACTTGAAACATACTCACATGGAGCATTTTGTGTGTGTGTGGCATCACTGCCCTCTGGTGGGAGTAGGAGGCCCAGCCTTGCTCCTGGAGAGCTGCCGCTGGATATGCACCGCCAACCCTGTGGGCCGCAGTCCCACATGCAACCACTATGCCATCAGGGCTCAGCCTTCACATGGAGCATTTTATTTTATTTATTTTTTTTGGGGGGGGGGGCATCACTGGGAGCATTTTAAAGTACACCTAAAATAGCGTTTCTTGCTGCTTTCCATCAAAATGGATGACTTGATATATGTGTGTATGTATATATATATATATATATATATACACACAGATATATAGAAGCAACCTGCTACTATAGACTTTAAAGCTCACAGCTAAAGCCCTGCCAGACCTCAGTTACCGGGGCAGGATTCTTACCAAAAGTTGGCTCATCCGTCTAAAAGCTTTGTTCTTTCACTGCCTTCACTCAACTTACTTGAACAACTAGTTCCACAGGTGCCTGCAAAGCGCAGGACAGGTATGAACGTGTACACGCAGCTAAGAGTAGACTGTAAGTGCAGACAGCTGTGTGCTACCTCTTCCTGGCCAGCCGCAGCCTCTGACAGCACACACGCTGCCTCCCCAGGCCCCCCTCTCGGTAGGGAGTTGCCGCCTGACCAGGTACAACAATGCCAATGAGCACCAGGACGCCAGAGCTTGCCAGTCTCTGAGGGTACCCAAGCCGGCGGGTCTGAGGTGCCCTCTCGCCAAACTTACCGGAGATGATGTCGGTGAGCAGATGGTGGGACAAGTGGAGGAACTCCTCTGTGCCTTGCAGCTGGGCCAGGTGGGTCTTGGCACAGTGCTTGGCAGCAGTGTAGAGCTCGGGATCGCTGTGCCGATCTGCCAGCCACATCACCTGCAGGCAGTTTCCCACCTGCACGGTGCGGGCCAGGAAGCGCGAGCATTCCTCGAAGAGGGACGTCAGCTGATACATGTCCGACACCTCGTAAATCTCCTGCAGCTCATCAGCCCGCAGCTTCACGGTCCCGTGGTAGATGAAGTCCACCAAGAGCTGGAAAACAGACTCGCTGACGTCCTGCAGCACGATCACCCGGTTATGGGCCTCCTTCAGGTTGGAGGTGAACATGGACCGGAAGAAGCAGCTCTGAGCCGAGAGCACCAGCCGGTGCAGCTGGAACTCCCGGCCTTCCACGGAAATGGTGACGTCGGCAAAGAGCTCCTCTTCCAGACACAGTTTCATGATACCCTTGGCCACCCGGCCCGAGTGCGAGCGGTCTTTGAAAGTGTAGTTCACAAAGTAGTTCTCGTCCATGGACGCGCCGGGCTCCTCGGGTGACTCCATGGCGGCTGACCTCTCGCTCTGCCGGCTGTCTGCAAAGCAACACCGCCCTCAGTCACGCCCTCGGGGAACCCAGCCACAGCCACCTGGGCCAGGGGGAGAGGGAGTGCGCAGGGAGCCGAGCGAGCGCGTGCCAAAGAAGTCGCTGCCCGCTCCAGCCCCAACCCGGGCAGCCCACCCCCAAGGAGATGGATCCAAGCGCCCGCTCTGGGTGTGGCCCGGGGAAAACACCAAGGCTCCCCTCCACTCCCCGAGATGAACAAAAGCCGGGGGGGGGGGGGGGAGGTCGGTAAAAGCAGAAAGCACGGAGCTAACGGAGGCCCGCGCCTCCAGCTCTTACTGACCCCAGGGCTACGGGCGGCGGCGCCGCAGCATGGGGCGTAAGGGAGCCCTCATCCTGGTGCCCGGGCGCTTCCTCCCCAGCTCAGGGCCCCGAGTCTTCACGGAGAGGCTTGGTTTGCGACCTCGGGGGGCTCCGCCTGGTCCCTCGGCTGAGCTGCTAACGCCCGGCTCCCTCGCTCGCCCCGAGGGCGGCCCACGCCTCCGGGTCGGGACCCGGGACAGGGCCCCGCCGGCCCTCGGCCGCGCTCCTAGGAGGCCCATCCCCCGGCCGGACCCGCGCCACCTGGGGTTGCCAGGGAAACGGTCGCCAGGGAGACCGTTCTTTCCCTGCCCGGCGGCAGCGCGCCCGGGTCCGAGGCGGAGCGGGGGGTGGGGAGCTGAACGCCCGGAGGAGCCCCCTCGCGCCCCCCGCCCCGCCGCCTTCTCCCCCGGCCGCCTCGTGAAGGCCTCGCTCTGTCGTCCGCCTCCGCCACCCCGAGCGGCTCACACGGCGCGCACCTCACCGGGTCCACACCTGCCCGGCTCGCTCGCTCACCTGCGTTCCTGCCTTTCATACCGGAGCCCGGAACCTCTGCTTCCGGCCTGCTGGGTCCGCCCGGAAGACGATCCGCGGCGCACTCGCTTCCGGTCCGTGCCCTTGGGGCTCCGTGTCCGGTCAGGCCGTCTTCTCGCGGTCGGGCCTGCGTGCGGGGGACATGGCGGCGGCGGCGGCGGCGGCGAGGGGCTGGTGGCGAGGGCTCGTGGGGGCTACGGCACTGGCCCGGGGTGAGCAAGGGAGAGTCGGCTGGGACCGGGGGCCGGTAGAGTAGGGGGCCCCGCGGGCCTCACCCCGCGCGTCTGTGCCTTTGTCTCCCGTGCAGGGGCCGGGCGACCCTCGGCACTGTGGGTGCCGGTGAGGAGAGCGAGCGCGCCGTCCGACACGCGCCGTGAGTATGTGTGGGCAGCGCGCGGGACCCCGAGCGTCCCTTCCGTCCCAGGTCGGCCCTTGCCCCTGGCCGGGGAGGCCCTTCCTGCATCCTCCTGCGAGACCTGACAGCTCGGATCCTCGCCCCGCGCGCGGGCGGACTCGGTCACTCCCCGTATCCGGGGGGTCCTTGTCACGGCCTGTTGGCCCTGCAGGGACGGCTGAGCCCCGGAATTGTGAGATGTGGCAATTTCGTGCCAATAAAACTGTTGAAAGAAATGAAAACGGGGGCTGAGCCTCCGTGGCGTAGTGGTTGAGTGCTGGACTGCGGCCCATTGACGTGGCGGTTCAAATCCATCAGCAGCTCTCCGGGAGCAAGGATGGGTAGCTCCCAAGACCACCAGAGGGCAGTGATGCTCCCCACCCCAAAAAAGAAAAAAGAAATGAAAACGAAGTAGTTCACCTTGACCACCTACACAGTGTCAGGGCCTTCCTGAACGTTTTCCTGCATGATCTTAGGGGACCCTCACTAGAACTTTCTAAGGGAGATGGCGTTATGGTGGGCAGAAACATATAGTCCAGAGAAAGAACTTCCCCAGAGCCATACAACTAGCCACAGAGCGTGTGCTGGACCAGGCTGCCAGGGTCCGAACCAGAGAACGCTTCACCATCACTGTGCACCTTAATTCGTGAGTGCTTGAGGGAACGGACAGACCCACAAGCCTACAGTCAACACAGTCTGATCGGAAGTCTGGAAATCGGGCCTTTCCCCACTTCTGGGCTCATAGTGGGGAATGGTTTCCATGAGCTCATCTGCAAGGGTTCTTCAGCCTTAACAAGTCTTCTCTTGAGAACTGACTGTGAGGCTAGTGTTACAGAGGAGAGCCAGGAGGACCCAGGAGGTTTTAGCGCACTTGCAGGCCCCGTGAAGAACCATCAGACAGGACCCGAGGGGGGACCTGCCCCAGGTGCAGAGATACGGGGAGGGGAGTCTTAGTAACTGGGCTTTTGAGCTGCCATCTTTCTCTGAGGCTTCATACACCTTCTGCCCCCCCCCTTCTCAAGGTTCTACAGGCTGGATGCGCAGTTGGCTGGTGCACTTTCCTTACTAAATGTGTCGTTTCTTTACAGCCACTGTCAGGCCACGGAATGACGTGGCCCACAAACAGCTCGCGGCTTTCGGAGAGTACGTGGCTGAAATCCTGCCCAAGTATGTCCAGCAAGTTCAGGTAACACTGGCTGCTGCAGTTTGGGTCTGGATCAAGGTAGCACTCTGACTCCAAAGGTTGGCTGTTTGACGGGCCGTGGAAGAAAGGCCTGGTGATCGGCTTTCCTAGATGATCATTCTGACAACTGCAGAGAGCTGCTCTGCATTGTAACACGGGGGACCGCGAGTGGACATCAGCTCCGTGGCAGTGTGTGTAATTTTGGTTGGGGGATCTAGAAGGAACTAGCTTCTCGGAGCTTGCAGCTTCAAGGAAAGCCCAGGGTTCCACCATCCCAAACGTGGGCTCACCCCAAGTGATTCCACTGAAGGGAGCTGGAGTCTCAGTTCCCCGCCCGTGCCCTCAGGTGTCCTGCTTCGATGAGTTAGAGATCTGCATCCACCCCGATGGCATCATCCCGGTGCTGACTTTCCTCAGGGATCACACCAACGCACAGTTCAAGTCCCTGGCCGACTTAACAGCGGTGGACATCCCCACCCGGCAAAACCGTTTTGAGGTGAGCAGGCCATGTGTGAGGAGCCTCCTCCGTTTTAGTAAGTTCTCGATATGTTTAATGTTAACACTTACTGCTCATGCTCTGTGTACTAGACCTTGGGGATCGAGAAAGAAATAACATCTAAGATGTGCCCTCCAGCAGTCCCCCTATTCCAATAAGGGGAAAAGACACACGACGGATTATGTGTTTGTTTGTTTGTTTTTGTTTTTTGGGGGGGGGCATCACTGCCCTCTGGTGGTCGTGGGAGCTACCCAGCGCTGCCCCTGAGAGCCGCCGCTGGATTTGAACCGCCAAGCCCGCGGGCCGCAGCCCCGCACTCAACCACTTAAGCCACCGGGGCTCAGCCCCACGACGGATGATTATAATACGTGCATGTTAGAGGGACACTAGAAGAACACAGAGAGACACTTAGCACTGTCTGCAAGGCTTCTTGGAAGGGGGGGGGGGGGAGTTGAGAGAGTAGATACCCAGAGTCCAGCCAGGAATGAGGCCAGTGAGGGTGAGGTGAGGGACCCAGTGGCTTCCCAGACAAAGACCTTAGCTCATGCTGGTGGCAGCTACAGCTGTGACCTAGAACTTGGAAAGTGCAGGTGGTTCGAGTTAGCAAGGAGATCTATTCCTGAGTGTCTTTCCATTGAAAGTGTAGGCAATTCAGGATGGGTGCAGAAGGTTCTTATTTAGTCTGCCTTCAGGGCAAAGAAAGGGAGTCCTGGAGGTACTCTCTGACTGGCATTGGGCTGCCAACTGCAAGGTTGGCATTTCAAACCCACTAGCCAGTCCCTGAGAAAAGAGAAGACTGTGCCCTCCTGTGAAGATTTATAGCCCTGGAAACCTAATATGCAGGGTCGGAACAAGTCACTGGGTTCAATGATTTAAAAGTTGAAAATGCGTCAAGTGCAGGTGATTACAATGAAGAGCTAGTTGTGGGGAGGGGGAGGGGGAGGGGTTGGTTCAGCCAAAGTAAGGATAAATTTGCATACTACTAAAAGGCAAACCGTTGTCCTCAGGTGTTGCTAAAGTGGGGACTTAGTGTAATCTTGAATAATGGATCATCTTCAGGCTTGAAACGCCAGAACAGAAGGGCTGTTCAGAGCAGAGCCTGAGCCGGTCCCGTATCCTCACTCAGGGACGCCCCAGCCCCTCAGCCTGAGCACCCCATTCTCCCTAGATCGTCTACAACCTGCTGTCTCTGCGGTTTAACTCACGGATCCGTGTGAAGACCTACACAGATGAGCTGACCCCCATTGAGTCCGCTGTCTCGGTGCACAAGGCCGCCAACTGGTATGAGAGGGAGGTGAGTGACAGGCAGGGCAGGACCAGCCGCGTGGAGTTGGCTGGGACCACTGGATGCCCGAGGGCTTCTCTCTTCTAGATCTGGGACATGTTTGGAGTTTTCTTTGCCAACCACCCTGACCTGAGAAGGATCCTGACAGACTATGGCTTTGAGGGACACCCTTTCCGGAAAGACTTCCCCTTATCTGGCTACGTGGAGGTAGGAGTTTTGGAAATGGGATGGCAGCCTCGGGGAGGGACTGGCAGGGCCCCCAAGCATGGCAGGGAGTTTGGTGACGTACAAGCACGAGCTGTGGAGTTGAGCTCTAGCTTCAGATCTATGGAGCAAGTTGCTCTCTGAGTTCGTGCCTTCAGCTAGCAAACGGGAGTAATGACAGTGAGTGACGCCTCTGCACAGTCTGTTGCATTGCACGTGCTCAGGTTGTTAGCCAGGACTGTTGTCATTGATCATGGCAGCTCGAGGACACACTGGTCTTTTCCCAAGGTCTGAAAGTGGAGGCTCCTGGGATCCTGACCCCGGATCCCTGGGGAGATAGCTCATGGGAAGACACCAACTGGTTGCCCTAGAAGAGTGGCCACTGAGGCAGGACCTGTAGCATGTAATCACAGGGCCCTAATGAAGAACACCAGTGGTTTGCGTTGCCCTTCAGGGGCCTCAGGGTTCTCTGGAGCTGGGAGGTGGTGTGTTGTATTCCTACGTACACGTGTGCCTTTGCTAGCCAGGTAGCCTTCTGAAATGCAGCAATGTACCCCTGCTCTGTCAGACCTGGGATGCTGTTTCCTGGGCCCTGCAAGCTCTTCATTTCTCACCAGCGACTAGGCAGAGCTGCTTCTCTCTCTCCAGTTGGCTCACCTGGTCCCTGCTTTGCCTCTTCACCCCAGCACCCAATGATTGTCCCCGTCCTAGCCAGCTGATCGTCCAGTAACGAGAGACAGTGCCAAATTGACTCGGTGCCGTAGAGCTTGACAGTGAAGTGTCAACGCCACACTCCTCAGACTCATCTGCTCAACACTTGTTTATCAGTCAGCCACTGCCTGCTCCCCTCCCCTGGGCAGTGTGTGAATGTCATCAGGAGTCAGCTCTGCTGGACAGGGAGTTCCAAGTGACGGTGGGGCAGGGACAGTGACAGCTGGCAGGGCATGACTTAGGTGCTCCAGCATTAGCTGGCTCGGGTCTGACCGTGGTGAACATACTGACGGGATGAGGGAGGCTCTGGCGCTAAGGATAGAGTGAAAGGCCTGGGTGAGAGTGGGCTGAGCACCAGCTGTGGCCAGCACATCCTCATATTCAGGTCTGTTTTTCCTCCCCCCCCGCAGCTACGCTACGATGACGAGGTGAAGCGGGTGGTGGCTGAGCCGGTGGAGCTGGCCCAGGAGTTCCGAAAGTTTGACCTGAACAGCCCCTGGGAGGCTTTCCCAGCCTATCGCCAGCCCCCAGAGAGTCTCAAGCTTGAGGCTGGAGACAAAAAACCCGAAGCCAAGTAGCTCCAGGGATGCCAAGTGGATCCTAAGAAACCCCCCTCATCTATGATTAGCCATGTAATTAAAGTCCTGTGTGACTCACTGTGCCCCTTGTCTGGGTGTGTGCATGCAGAGGTTTTGACTGGCTGCTGGCCGCAACCAGAGGGGTGGGGCTGCTGGCTGGGGTTCTTCCTTGCTCCAAACTTGCCTGGTCCACAGATGGCAGCTATGAATGTAGCTGAGAGGAACGCCTGGAGCAGCACCAAAGTTGTAGCTGAGCATTGCAGGGGTCTCAGAAACTTCTGGAGAAAGCCCCTTATTACAACAGACTGCTTTTAGCAGCCTATGGATCCTGGAGGCTGTGTGGTACCACCCACAACCCCATGCACAGTCTCACCCCTGTGT
>PVJH01046892.1:0-11583 GCA_004026705.1 Nesogale talazaci
AGGAAGCAGTAAGAAACTGGAGGAAAGTTGTCTGTTTCAACGTTGCTACACTGCTCACAGGCTCACTTTTTAAGATAATTCAAGGCTGTTTCTAAAGGGGATGCTGTCACATGGCCTTTTAACAGCCGCGTGGTGAGAGCCCCCTTCCCACAGCCTTGCCTGTGGCTCTTCGTGCTGCTGTGGTGCACTGCCTGCAGTCGTTCACGTTGGGTTTCTCTGTGACTGGTGATGTGGACGTCTGCCGAGGTTTTCCTTGGAGCTGCTCTTCTTTGAGGGGGGAAGGAGGAGGTCATCGTGCAGACACACACCCCTTCAGCCCAGCAGCCCTCACCTCCCCAGGTCCATGTGACTTCCTTGCTCCTCTAGCTGCCCCCCTCCCCAGGCGGTGGACGCTGGGAACTCACTTCGATGAGCTCCCCTCTGGCTCAAAAAGCAGGAGCGCATCCCCTGAAGGCTGCCCCACCCGCGCTCTGGCTCAGCCTACCTTGACGCCCTCTCACCCCCTAACCTTGCTGTCTCTCTGCTTCTCCCTGCAGCCACCCGGGAGTCCGCTTTCGTCCATGCCATCGCCTCTGCCGGAGTGGCCTTCGCAGTCACCCGCTCCTGTGCCGAGGGCGCTGCGGCCATCTGTGGCTGCAGTAGCCGCCACCAGGGTTCGCCCGGCGAGGGCTGGAAGTGGGGCGGCTGCAGTGAGGACGTCGAGTTTGGTGGCATGGTGTCTCGGGAGTTTGCCGATGCCAGGGAGAACCGGCCCGATGCCCGCTCGGCCATGAACCGCCACAACAATGAGGCTGGGCGCCAGGTATGTCCTGGGGACATCCATTCAGCCTGAACAGGGTGTGCCTGGTGGGGTGCAAAGCTTCCAAGTGACGTCACACGGTCTAGCACATACCCCCTAGAGGGCATTCCTGCAGGGAGACAGGGTCCTCAGGCAGAAGAAAGTGGGTAAGGAATTTCTCTCAGGGATGTCTGCCTGCTCCACACAAGGAGACCAGCAAACAGTTACAAGGCAGTGTGGGAAGCATGGAAACAAAGCAACAGGAAAAGTAGCAGGGCCCAGGGGCTCCAAGTAGACGCCATTGATGGGGTGTGAATGGGTACTTGAGGACAGTCAGCAATTGTTTGGAAGACAGGAAGGTCAGGAGAGCTTCCCAGGCAGGCCCGGGAGAAAAGTGACTTCATCTGGGTAGAATATGGAGTGGGAAGAAAGAAGAGAGAGTTGTAAGATGAGGAAGCTGACAGGGGCCAAAGGAGGAAGGGTTCTGTAGGCCTTGCGGAAGAAGTCTTCATCACACGGTCAACAGAGAACCAAGAGAGGATTCGTTGCTGATAAGAACTAAGGTAGGGCAGGGCTGAGAGCTGTGCACGAGCTTTAGTAACGCAGAGGTGATGGAATCCCCGGGAGACACAAGATGGCAGAGGGGCAGCAGGGCATCTTCCACTGCATCTCCCACTGCAAATGATGGCGAACGTTCAGAATGACTCCCACTAACGCAACTGGAAGACATGATGAAGTCAAAGCTTGAGAAGACAAAGGAAAGGATTATGATGAAATGTGTCAAGGCCTGGACTTAAAAGTAAAAGGGAAGAACATTTCAGTACCTCAGGCTGAAAAAAATGCAAGACTCAACTTGCAATATTGAAAGATTTTTGTGGAGCAGAGCCCTGGTGGCGCAGTGGTTGTGTGCGGACTGCAGCCCACATGGGTTGATGATTCAGGCTGGACTTCCTACTCCCACCAGGTCAGTGATGCAAAAAAAAAAAAAAAAGAAAAATTTTTGTGGGGAAAATATTGAATGACACAGGAAACACTTCAAAAAGATGGTAGCATATACAAAGTCACTCTACTAAAATTAATTGATCCATCTTCAACCATTTCAAGGGGTATCATATGATTAAAAACTTAAAAGGAGCTGTTACCAAGGACTCGAGTAGAAAAATGTTTTGGAAATGATGATGGCAACATATGCACAAATGTGCTCCATACAATTGCTGTATAGATGATTATAAGAGCTATAACAGCCCCCTACAAAATGACTTATAAGAGAAAAAAGAAGTAAGGATATTTAAGAAAGAAGTCCAAACTGCCCTGAAGGCACTGGTGATAAATAAAGATTCAGGAATGAGCAGAGCAGAACACCAATTGAAATATTTTTTTTAAAAAAACAGGCGCAGTATTGGCTGGAAGCACTCACTAGTCTCTTCCAAGAAGTCAAGACTGGTTAACAGAGTGGGAGAGATCCATATTGGTACCCATCCCAAAGAAATGTAGACCAAATAGAATGCAGAAATTATTGAGCGATGTAAAATTTTGCTGAAGATCATTCAAAAATTGTTGCGGCAGTTAAGCAACAGAGTCCTGCCAGAAAATCAAAGTGGATTCTGAAGAGATGTTCACTTGGGTCTGAGTAACTATGAGAGGAATTTAATGGTGTGAGTCCTAACAAACAATGGATAACACTGTGAAGAATGGGAGTTCCAGAACACTTCATTGTGCTTGTGTGGAACCTCTTCATGGAGCAGGAAACAATTGCTCTCATAGAACAAGGCAATGTGGCGTACTTGAAAATCAGAGGATGTGTGCATCAGGACTGTGTCCTTTACCCATATTTATTCAACCTATATGCTGAAAAATAATTGAAGCAGTTGGACTACTCTATGAAGAAGAACCTGTCATGAACAATATGCAGATGATACAAGCTTGCTTGTTGAAAGCCTGGAGAATTTGAAGCACTTACTGATCACAGATGACAGTCTTCAGCCTGGGTCACAAGTCCACGTAAAGAAAATCATAGTCCTCACAAGGA
This sequence comes from Nesogale talazaci, assembly GCA_004026705.1. Lineage (NCBI taxonomy): Eukaryota > Metazoa > Chordata > Mammalia > Afrosoricida > Tenrecidae > Nesogale > Nesogale talazaci. Next base: position 2,808 of record PVJH01046892.1, read on the forward strand.
CGTGGATGACACTGAGGTCAAGGGGCATTACATAATTCACAAAGACCATACTCTGCGTCCTGCTTTGAGTGAATAGTGACTGGAATCTTCAAGGCTCATGAAGCCATCTAAGGTTCACCTGGGGTACACAAAAGAATGATGAAACTCCAAAGACATGTTAACAATGAGTCCAGTGGACCGGTGACCAACCACACAAACTTCAGTCTTCACAAGCACAGCAGAAGAACTGAATCAGCGGTTTTCAGCCTGTGGGTCCCAAACCTTTTGGGCGCTGAACGACCCTTTCACAGGGGTCACCTGATTCATAAAAGTAGCAAAATTACAGTTCTGGAGTAGCAATGAAAATAATTTTATGGTGGGGAGGGGGGGGTGTCATCACAACAAAGGGTCACTGCATAAGGAAGGTCGAGAATCACTGAACAAAATGGTGTCGAGCGACCACTACCAACTGCCCTAAAAGAGACCGCAGTAGAAGGTTTGGGATCGAGAAGGAGAAAAAAGTAGAACAAAATTCAAAATCATGGAAGAGACCAGGCGGATGTGTCACATAGAAGCTCTTATGTAGAACCTTTGAGATTATGACACTTAGTCACTTTTGAGATCTAGAAACAAATCAACTCTGTGGCTCAATATTTAGCCAAAAAATTGAGAGTTCTGTAAGGGGAACGATAGTGGTAGTGAGGTAGGCACACTTTAGCTCAGCCTATCGTTTAAGATCAAAAGGGGGCTGAGCCCCGGTAGCATAGTGGTTGTGCGCGGGACTGCGGCCCACTGGGTTGGAGGTTCAATTCCAGCTCCCAAGAGCAAAGGTTGGGCCTCCTACTCCCACCACCTGAGGGCAGTGATGCCTAAAAAATAAATAAATAAATAAAGGTCAAAAGGGCAGCCTTTACCCCAGGACAAAAGTTCAGAAGGGTTGGGATAAAAGAATGAATGGAAACAGGAAATACAGAGAGGACAAGTGCTGCAAGGGTGGCAGGGCAGGCTGAATGAAATGAGAACAATATGCATGAACTGTTGGCGAGTGTAACTGAGTATCTGCCTGGTAAACTTCATCAAGTTCACAATAAGTAGTAAAAAAAAAAAAAACAAACAAAAGCCCTCACTCGTGGCCCATCAGACAGTAGTGTGAGAAACAGAGAAGATTGAAGTTACAGATTTCATTTGCTTGGATTCGCGATCAATGCTTCCAGAAGCAACCGTCATGAAATTCAACGATGCGGAGCTCTTGCCTGCCCTTGGCTTTGGACACTGAGCCAAATCGTTTCTGAGGACATCCTCCACCGATGGCAGCCAAGTGGTCAAACTGCCCGGCCTCGCATCCCCGTCCAACCCCAAACCTCAGAAATGCAGCCAGGGTGACCCTGAACAACAACAACATTATGTACAAATTGGTTATAATTCCTCTGTCCTGATCCTCAAAACAACCAATAAAATACCAGTTACCAAATTTAAAATCCAATGATATATTGCAAAGCTTTTGCAATTTGACCAAGACAACTTCATTACAGCTCAAAAGACCACCTGCCAATTGAATTTCTGTACAATTCAAACCTGGAGCCCTGGTGGTACAATGTTTAAAGCCTTGAAACAAAAGGTCAATGGTCCAGACCCATCAACTTCTCCAAGAGGGGAAAAAAAAACGACAACCCTAGCAGCCCACTCAGACAGCCTGAAAACCCAATGGAGCGGTTCTGCTCTGTCACATTGGGTCACTATGAGTCAGAACGAACTAGTCAAGCAGTCTGAGTCCTCTGTGTTTTTAATTTGCTTGGCAAACTTGTCAAGAAAATAAATTATTTAGATTACAAGTTATTCCCACAAGATGTCCTAGTTGCTTAGAAAGGAGGAACTGGAGCATTTGACACACATACCAACAAGGGGGGGGAGAAAGAAAGTAGCTAAGTAAAAACAATTTGGACTATGCATCTGTACTAAATCCCCCAACATCACCACCACCAGTTTGGCCCGATGATCACATCTTACCAAGAAAAAAAAAAAAAGTGCCATTGAATCTATCTCAACTCACGGCAACTCTGTGTGTCAGCATAGAACTATGCTCCATAGGGTACTAGATTACATTTGTTCAAAGCGAACTTTAGGACTGTTGCACCTTGCAGTTATAATGATAGCTTCTATAAAAATTCAAAACATGTTATAGATTTGTAAAACGTTAATAGCTAACATTAAGCTCTTGATTCATGTGGGAGAGAAAGACTCCAATATGTTGAAAACCTTTTTCCTATTAATTTATTTTCAAAAGGTGAGGTGAGGAACTGAGTTTAAGTATGTGGGAAACTTGAGGTTTAAGCAGGAAAAGCAGATTAAATATAAAACTGAAGGCAAGAAAATTGGTTGAAAGTTGTAAAAACACAAAAAATTTTTAAAAAAGAAGTTGTAAAAACACTTAAAACCCTACTGCCTCCCTCCTTACATCCCCCAGCTATGCTAGCAGAAGTCTGGAGGCTTATTCTCTGACAGGGATCAGCAGAGACTTTCTGGACAGAGGGATGCCATGCACTGTTGAAGCTAAGATGGTCCAATTGAAAAGTCTATCTCCATCTAAGACATGCAGCCCTCCTTCAGATTTCTGAATGCCAGCATCAAAGCCTGATTGTCCTCCAGACAAGAGAATGAAAGAGTTCCCTCCAACGAATCTGACCAACTACAAAATGAAACTTAAAGAAATGTCTTGGGGTTCCCCAACAAAAAAATACAGCCAGATCTCTCTATAGTGAGAGCCAACATGGAGAATTCCCTCCCATGCAGAGGATCTTCCAACACTATTTTTAAAGCTCCACTTTTTAAACATAAGTAGACAGCCAAGAATCACCAGACAGCGGAAGAAAGCCTTAACAACAACAAAGATAAAGGCAAAAATGAAACTTATGAGACAAAAAAAAGAAACTTATGAGACACAGACACTGTAAAGATAAATGAAAACTTTAAAAAAACTATCATTAAAATCCTCAGAGACTCCCACCACCAGAGAGCAATGATGCCCAACAACAACAACAAAAAAATCCTCAGAGAAAGAAGAAATATATATATATATATGAAATTGGAATAAGATGTCAATTACAATAAAACCAAAAATTTCACAACATCAAAGAGGCATGGACACAATTCATCCAATGGATTAATTGATGTATTAGTCTGGGTAGAATAGAGAAACAAATTCATAGACTCTCAGATGTGTGTAATAGAAAACTTTATATAGAAGAGCAATTGTATATTAAGAAAGTATCCCAGGTCAATCCAGCTCAAGTGCAGAAGTCCGATATTAGTCCATATGTCCAGCACTAGTATATAAATTCCTCTTCAGACTCATGCAATACAAGCAATGATGCCAAGTGTAGGAATATCAGGCCAGTGGGTGGAAAGTCTTATGGATCCAGTGGCAGTGGAAGCATATTAGTGTTTGTGTGGGTATCCATGTGGATCCTCCAGCTCCAAGCCTCTGACTGCCACCAGCATAGCTCCAGGTGATTTGTCCACAGGAATGGCTCAAAGGGAGAGGAGTATGTATCTCCCTTCCAGGGAAGAAGACTGGTGTTCCAAGAATCTTCAGGAGAAGGCCATGCTCACACAGATGCCTCATTGGCTGTGAGCTAATTGACAGGCTAACTCCACCCCTTTGCAAGTTGACAGATTATGTAACTGCCACTATTGACCACATTCACATTAGTCTCCATGAACATGAGGCTAGAAGAGCTAGATGGTGCCCACCTACCACTCTGAAAGGGATCATATTAGAAAGTCAAGGCCAGAGTGAGAGAAAAATGTGGAACAAAACTCAAAATCAAGGGAAATCCCTCTTACAATGGTAATACTACATAATGAATGTTGTTCTAAAGTCCTTATATTTAATGAAAAATATTTTTGTTCCCCAACTGGTAAATATGTCTGTTTTTCTAGAGACAACTATATTGTATACCACAATTTTTCATTAAACAATTTGTTATAATCAACTTAAAAAGAAAAACTCAAAATCATTTCTAAAAGACCAGGTTTAGTAATGGAATCTCTTGAAACTATAGCCACTAATCACCCTTCAAGTCTGGAAATGAATTCAACCCCATGGCTCAATTTTCAGCCAAACAGTAGATAGTCTGCTGCCATCTGTAAGGTTTTCAGTAGCAAATTCCCTGAAGTCGATAACCCATTCCTTCTTCCTAGTTTGTTCTTAGTCTGAAGCTCTACTGAAACCTGATTACTCTGGGTGACCCTGTTGGTATTTGAAATACCAGGGACATGGTTTCCAGCATCTCAGCAACATACAGTAAGACAAAAAGAATCTCGAAAGCAACAGTCAACAGATCAAACAGCACACTGCATTGGGTAAATCTCCTGCACAAGACATGTTTGAAGTATCGAAAAGCAATAATGTGACTTTGAGGACTAAGGTGCACCTGATACTTTCAGTCACCTGACATGAAGGGACATTGTATGTAGGGACATTAAATAAGTAGATCAAAGAATCAATACATTTGAATTAGGGTGCTGGCAAAGAATATTGAAAGTACCGGCTGAGCCCCGGTGGTGTAGTGGTTGTGCGCGGGACTGCGGCCCACTGGGACGGAGGTTTAATTCCAGCAGTGGGGCTGGGCCTCCTACTCCCACCACCGGAGAGCAGTGATGCCAAGAAAAAAAAAAAAAGTACCAGGGACTGCCAAAAGAATCAACAAATTTGTCTTGAAAGAAGTATAGCCAGAATTCTGCTTAGAAGCAAGGGTGTAAAGACTTGGTCTTAAAAAATTGACACCTGTTATTAGAAGTCTGTCCCTAAAAAGGGACCTCAAGTTTGGTGGGATGGTTAGTGTCTATGTCAACCACAGCCACACACTCCTGGGGGAAGTAGGATTGAAGCTCAACCTATCAATCAGATCGCAGCCTCATGACACCTCCTTGCGGGTGTGGCCTTTTGTATAGGAGGGAGACAGATTAAGCCCATTTCTCTTTGGCCCATCAACTTCTGCTGGAGCTGGACCCTGCATCTGGTCCCTCTGTCTCCTGTTGCATCACCTGCCATGCCCGGGAGCCTTCAGCGGACTCCCAACAGTGGATTCATTCATCCAACCTCAGATTCATTTACTTCTGCATCCACCAGCCTGTGGCACCCGCCCTGCCCCAGCCCTCCCCCCATTCACATCATCACCCTGTTCCTGCTTCCTGATCATCAGCTTCCACCGCTACATGAGTCAGGAGAGGTTTGATTTGGACTGGACTTACCTAACTACTTCTATGTCTATGTAGGCCATATTTTGACATAAATCTCTATTCAAACAAAATGTCACTGGTTTTGCTTCTCTAGAGCAGAACCCAACCTAACACACTGGGTAAAGTATCAGTAGACCTTCAACAAGAGAGGTTGACACCATGACTGCCGCAATGGACTCCACCATAACAATTGTGAGGATCGCACAGGACTGGGCCATGTCTCCTTCTGTTGTACATAAGGTTATTATGAATTGGAGCTAACAATATCCACGATAGACAGTCTGTCAGGGGGACAATAACTCCAGTGAGATAAGTACATCTTCGCATCATCAACCATTTGAGATAAAAAGCAGCAGCATTTACCCAAGGACAAAATCTAGAAGGATTAAGGAACAAGAGAAACAGGATGAGCAATGTTTCATTGGAGAGATTGCAGTCAATGACATGAATCAAAATGTGCAAGAACTGTTTAGTGGAAAACTGATCTATTCCGTAAACCTGGATACAATCCGCAATTAAAAATAAATACCACACTCGCTAAGAAAGTTCATTCTTTTCAGAGAAACAGAAAAGAAGCTCTTGGAAACTAAAAATAAGGTCACAAAAACAAAAAGCTCTCTCCTACTCCCACCACCGGAGAGCAGTGATGCCAAAAAAAAAAAAAAAGCTCATCCGAAAAGTTGGCAAATAGTTGAGATACCTACCCCGATACTAGGTTTAGAAAGACAAAGATATAAAGTATAAAAGAGAACACCAAGAAGCTCCACAATGAACACAAGGAAGAAGTCAGGCAAGAAATAAGGCAGGAAAACGGCCCAGAAGTAAAGAGTCCACATTTTAGACCAGACTTTAAGGGCCTGGCACAGCAAAGAAGAAAAATCCCACATGAAGGCACACTGTCTGTCGTTCAGAGGCTATGACACTTCCAAGGAGAAACATTCAGTCTTTTAGGGGGTAAGTTCTCTTTTCAGGAACTCTCTTTGGGAATTCTCTTTTCTAGAATCAGGAATCAAAATAGCCTAACACTTCAGGAAAAGTAATGAAAGCTAGAAAACGGAGTAATGCTTTTAGAACTCCCAAGGATACAAAACCATTTCAAACCAAGAATTGTCTGTCCAGCTAACTCTTCAATTAAATGGAACAGTGGAAAAGATTTTTTTTTCCAGCTATGCACATTTCACAAAATTTACTAGGAAGCCTCTGAGAAAGATGTCTTGAAAATGACAACTTGGGTTCAAACACCTTGAAGAACATGTTTAGGTAAAAAGTTTGATTATGAAACAGTGATAAGTACATTACAAACAGTAAGGCTAAAAAGTGTAATAAAGGAGCTAAAATAATCATCTGTCACATGGTTAGGCTGCATAAGACATTTTTAAATTCCCATATTGCCAAACCAACTATTGAGATGAGGGAAACAATGCTATAGTTTTTAGGGTAGAATTGAGGGGATGGGAAAGTATGCATCAAAGTGGTAGTATGGTGAAAGAGCACTAGATTCCCATCTTCCGTGGTGGGATGTGAAATTGACACTGCCTACCATTAAAAAAACCAAGACATGGACAACAAGCCCCTTATCAGAGGTCTAAGACTTGCCAGGGTACCAGGAGTAGCGGCACCCTTCTATAGCACCATGATCAAAAGAGGTTAAAGAAGGAGGCTGAGAAATGGAGAAGCCTGGTCACATCCCACAGGACTGTATTACAGATGTTCATGAGAAAAGGCCAATTTAGGTGAAGGAAGGGGTTCATGAAACAGCAGAGAGAGGGGCCTGTGGTGAGCACTGAACCCGGACCTAATAACGATTCACTAGTAATAACTAGTAGAAATCATAGCCAACACTGTTCAGTAGAAAAACGACGGGAGCTGCCTATATACTTTATGTTCTCTTTAGTTTACTAGGACCTCTGGTGGTGCAGTGGTTACAAGTCAGGCTGCGATCCACAGCGTCAGCAGTTCAAAATCACCAGCTGCTCCTCAGAAGAAGGGGCTCTCTGCTCCGGTCAAGAGTTAGTCTCAGAAACTCACAGAGGCAGTACTACCTAGTCCTGTAGGGTCACTATGAGGTGGCATCTACTCGATGGCAGTCAGTTTGGGTTTTTTAGGTAGTTCAATACTAAATTTTATTTAGCTCAATATACGCAAGTCTATCGTTTCAATAATGCAGCCATTATGCAAATCATGAATAAGATGTTTTCTTTTTTTTTGGGGGGGGAGGCATCACTGCCCTCAGGTGGTAGGAGTAGGAGGCCCAGCCTTTGCTCCGTGGAGCTGGAATTGAACCTCCATCCCAGTGGGCCGCAGTCCCGCGCACAACCACTACGCCACCGGGTCTCAGCCCAAGATGTTTTCTTTTTAAAAAAATATTAAGCCTTAGCTGAGCCCCGGTGGCGTAGTGGTTGTGCGCGGGACTGCAGCCAACAGGGTTGACAGTTCAAATCCAGCAGCAGCTGTCCAGGAGCAAGGCTGGGCTTCCTACTCCCACCAGGGCAGTGATGCCACACACACAAAAAAAATATTAAGCCTTGGCAATCCGGTGTACAGTTTGTACTTGCAGCCCGTCTTAGCCACATTTCAGGTGCTCATGTGTGCCAGTGGCTGCCATAGTGGGCACTCTGACACATAGTGGACACATAATATTAAACCCTCTGATAATGTCATGGGTTCCTTTCTACCCTCCCCCAACCCTTACCCCTTCCTGAATGCCAACAGCAGGAAATAAAGGAAATAACACATACTCCTCAACCAGGTTCTTCCAGTCTGGTCACCAGCCATCCCTGAAGTGCTTCCAGCAGGCTCATCTGCCCTGGCTGGCTCAGTCTCCTCTTCCCACCCCAACATTCCAGGGACACTGAAGGGCTCCTGGGCCCTGAAGGTGCCTTACTCCATTGCCCAACCTGGGTCTACATCTCACACCCTGCACAGCGCTTTCAGCCCTCCTCCATATACATTCTCCTTCCACTCACAAGCTTCTATTCAGCACTATTCTTGGGACTTAGCATGGATCAGAGTTCTTCCCTTCACTCATTCAATCAGGAGACACTACTGGAACTAGGCTCAGTGCATGGCAAAGAAACCCCGATGTTGACAAGTTCCTGCCCTCCCCTTGGAGATTTGGGCTCTAGTGAGGAGACCTCAGGAGGAACGTGAAGCGCCACAGGTATTCCAGATAGCGAAGGGAGGCCCAACCGGAGGCAGGTATTCAGAGGGCCAGCTCAGGTGGAAATGGGGATGGGCCGTGCTTGCGGGTGGCCTGCTGACGCTGTGCATTCTTCCAGGCCATCGCCACTCACATGCAACTCAAGTGCAAGTGCCATGGGCTGTCTGGCAGCTGCGAGGTGAAGACCTGCTGGTGGTCGCAGCCTGACTTCCGCGCCATCGGTGACTTCCTCAAGGACAAGTACGACAGCGCCTCGGAGATGGTGGTGGAGAAGCACCGCGAGTCTCGCGGCTGGGTGGAGACCCTTCGGCCACGCTACAACTATTTCAAGGTGCCCACGGAACACGACCTGGTCTACTACGAGACCTCACCCAATTTCTGCGAGCCCAACCCCGA
>PVJH01046893.1:0-11601 GCA_004026705.1 Nesogale talazaci
GTCTGTCTGTCTGTCTGTCTTGGCCTGGCACTGACTCCCACCCTGGGCCGGAAACACAGTCCTCGAGCGTACATAGCGTGGGGGCAGCTTGACCTCCTTGGTCAGGAGAGCTGGGGTGCAGCTGGCTTGGTGGAGCCCAGGAAGCCACCCATACCCTGGCTAGTGCTTTGCAGGACACCAGGTGGTGGGTGAGCACTGCCAAGCCTGAACAGGAAGTAGCATGGTGGACGGGGCTGGGGAGGAGGGGAGTGGACCAAAAGCAACCCAGAGTGGCTGAGCTGGGAGGAGCAGAAGCCGCTGAAGGGGCCACCAGGGCCCCGTCCCCGAGTCCTGGTGAGTCCGAGGAGGCCTTGTTGTCACAAGGTTGCTGCGCTCCCAGGCTCTGACGCTGCTGTCCCAGGGGGTGTGACATCAGAATGTCATGCTCCACAGCACAGCCGTCTCCTACCCTCCCTGCCTGCAGCGGCTCCCAGAGCAGAAAGACAGCGGACACTGAGGCTGCGGGCTGTGTGAGAAGCAACACAGCGTGTGTGTGTGTGTGTGTGTGTGTGTGTACACATACGTTCATTCTCTCTCTCTCTCTCTCTCTCTCTCTCTCTCGCTCTCGCTCTCGCTCTCTCTCTCTCTCCCTCCCCTGTTGACTAAACAAACCTCTAACCTCTCACCACCAGCTTCCCCAGGGGCTGGACTCTGCAGGGGCCCACACCAGCCCTCAGCCAGGGCTCTCAGTTCTCAGACGTGCCCCTAGCCAGGACGGACGAGGGGCAGTTGGAGAGGGCGGGCCTCTCCGTGTGGGTCATGAAACCTCAGTGGGGCTGGTGGGGGCAGGAGCCTGTGGGGGGCGCTGGCTCACACACGCAGCACTGATCACGCACAATTCCCATGGGGGCCCGGCAACAACCGTTCCCGACCCCGGGATTGCTGCCCGTGACATTCCTCTGAACATTCCTCTCTTCGCCAGCCTGCACTGGTGCGGTGCCTGGCCCCCGTGCCTCCCGAGGTAACGCCAGAAATTCGAGTCAAACGCCACAGACTCAGCCCAGCAGCAACAGGGAACATGCTCTCCTGAGAGCCGGGACACACCGAGCCACTTGTCAGACACAAAGCAAGGAGAGTGGTCACTTTCAGCAGCAATGTGTCCGACTTCAGTGTTGGACATGGGGGCTGGTGGGGGCTGTGGCTGCCCTTTGTTAAGTTTGAGCAGTCCTGGGACCCTTAAGGCCAGCGTTCTAAACCATTGACTTACACGTACGGCTCAGTGGCCTGACTGCGTCCCCATGTCCTGCAGCCACCACTATTTCCAGAGAGTTCCATCATCCTGAACAGGAGCGGTGCCTCCCAGCAGCGACCCCCTCTTCCTTGGGCTTGGCCTGGACCAGGGGAAGCTGGCCCCGATCTTGTTTCCCAGGAGTGGCTTTCCTTCTCCGGGGCGGAGCCATCTCGTGCACGCGTCGGGGAACCCCTCAGCGGGTGCTGGGACATGAAGGGAGGGGCTCACTGCCCTGCGCCCCAGGCTGCAGATTCCGGGCCCTCAGCGGACGGGGTGGGGGCGGGGGCTGTCTGGTGAAGCGGGCTCTTCATCTCCAGGCTGAGCAGAGGGGTGGGTGGAGCAGGTCTGGACAGGCAGCTGCGTTAGGAAACCCCCGGGGGGCGGAGGGGGTGGGGAAGCAGCAGGGAACAGTGGTTTCTTGTTTGTGGGATGTACGGGTCCTTTCTACCCTCATCCCTGCTTCCTCCGCCACTCGAGACTCGCTCCTCGGAGCAGGTGGTGTCAAACGGGTTTCCGCAGCGCCGCGTGGCTGTGAATAGCGTGACTCCCGACGCTGAGCTCTGCCCTGCGAGCGTCCCACCCCGTGGGGACTCGTGGCTCCCCCGTCTTCCACGATCCCCCCTGAACGCCTCGCTGGGTCCACGCTGATTTCCTGGGGCGGCTGGGCTGGGGTGCGAGGGGGGTGTCTGGGGAATCCCCCTCTGCCTCGACCTTCCCGGCATGGCTGGCGGCTCAGGGACAATGCTGGCATGCCGCGTGGTTGGAGGTGTTCCCTGGCTGACTCTGGACTGGCTCGGGGGCCACTGAGACCCGTGGTTCCAAAACACCTGGTGGGAGATGCTGAGCCCCGCCCCCCCCCCGCCCCTTCTCGTTCCTTCCTGCCCGGTCTTCCATGTTTCTTGGGAACCTTGGGTGTGCCGCTCCATCTGAGGAGCAGGGCATGTGCCAAACTGCTGGGGCAGAGTAGAGGTTTCACAACCCAGCCACAGCCCTGTGTCATGGTCGTCTTCCTGAGCGAGGGGTTGCTTCCGAGAGAACTATCTGCCCAGACCACCCCCACCCCCACCCCCAGCGCCAACAGCCTGGGTGCCCTGCACGCAGCAGACTCTCGTCTCGCTCGAGGGTCGGGAAGGGGCTCTGCAGTGAGAAGGCGTGGCCACCAGCAGGCCCCCATCTCTGTGGTTGATCCAGAGCCCCACTGGGGCCTGCACGGGAGACCCCAGCCTCTCCCAGGGAGCCTTTGTGCAGGAACTCTGGAACAGGCACTTGCGGAGGCTGCTGGACCGCTACCTCCAGTCTGTGGACACTCTGCTTGCTTATAAGTAGGGCGTGTAAGATTCTCTCAAGATACGAGATTCTTAGAAGGCACAGCCCCTGTTCTACTGGTCAGCACATGGCTCAGAGGCCCTGCATTTGGACGAGGCCGGCGAGGAGCCGGACTTCACCAGGGAAGCTGGGAGAAGCTTGCGTCCAGGGTGCTGGTCGGGGTGGAGGAGGAGTCCACGCTCTGAGGGGCTTGGTGCACCCTGGGCACACTCGCCCTTGTATCCCTGTGCTGCTGGAGTAGACCAGCCAGGCCACGGCCGGACGAGGTGACCACCTGAACAAGTGTGAAGCGGGGAGCCGTGGGCTTCCAGAAGGGGGGAGACTTCCTGCCTGCGGCTGTGTTGTCCCCCCAGATGCCTTGGCAAGCGCCCCTGGGCCAAGGGCCTGGAAGGAACGTCCCGTGGCGAGGGTGACTCAGTCCCCGTGACGACGACGACTCTAGGGACTCAGAAAAAGCCCCCACCTCTGAGCCCCCCTCCCCGCCCGTCGTGGCAGAGCCTGTGCCTTCACGGCACACAGCGGGTGACCTCCTTCTGTCTGAACAGCACCTCTGGGATCGGCGACGCAGCAGTCACCCTCCCTGCGGAATGCCAGCGGGGGCTGCAGCCCAGGACAGGGGCAGGCCGGCACCCTGTGGCCTGCTCTCAGCACACTGCCCCCTAGAGGGAGCCCTGGAGGAAATAGATGGTGGGCCCAGTCTTGTGACTGGCGAGCTCTTCGGTGTCGATCTCAGAATCTCGGCCACAAAACCGCAGCTGGGGGTCCCCTGCTTGCGGGGGCAGCCAGTTCATGGTCCGCCCGAGTGCGTCTGGCTTGTGTCCTCCAAGCACCCGGGATCCCCCGTCCGCCTGACTGGCAGGAGGGCCAGCCGAGCAGGCCGGGCGAGAAGCATGAGAGCCGTGTGGCTGTCCTGAGTCAGGAGGATCTTGATGGCCGGCAAGGCGCTGTCCTCATCCTTGGGGGGACGTTCGCGCCGCCCTGTCAGTGACGTGCAGGGGAGAGGGGATATGCTCCAGGCCACGGTACCACAGCGGTGGGCAGTCGGTCAGGCCTGTGGGAACCTTACGACTTCGGGTCATAGCCCGTCCCTCACAGCCACCACCCGCTTCCTTTGCCTTTCCATCATCAGCCTGCTGGCCTCTGGGGAGCCCCTCTGAGGGTCTGGCAGGGGAGGCCGGAGGTAGGGGGAGTGGGGCAACGGAGCCAGCCACACAACCAAGGTCTGCCTGAACCTCCCATGGGCCGGCCTTGCGTGGAGCCACAGCACGCACCCGTCCGTCGGGCCAGACAGCAGGAGGGGGTCGCCCCTTGAGGGCAGCCCTTTGTGCTGGGTGAAGAACGCTGCAGTCAGACATTAGCCAGCAGCTGTCCCTCAGCACCTGGGGGCCACTGGCGGTCAGGGCAAGCAGTGGTGAGTGGCGGGGCCTGTCCCAGTGTTCTTGGGCAGCAGGGCCTTGCTGGGAGTTGTGGCTTTGTCCCTGCCTGGCTCCTCAGCTGCTCTGGTGCCGAGAAGGGGACAGAGGCCAGAGGGCCCCCCTCTTCCGCCCAACACCTGGCCCCCTCCCCCACGGTGTCGCCATGGCTTGGCATGGACTCACCACCTGCTGTGTTGTTTCTCTTGTAGGATGTCGCCGAGGTAGAAAAGCGAGACCCCCAGGAATTAGTCGGTAAGTCCCAGGGGAGCCCCCAGGACGCAACTGCCCCCACACTGGCTTCCTTCCTGCAGGGCTGTGCCCTGGGCTTTTCCCTGCCTGGGCTGCAGGGCCGAGCAGGCATCTCTGGGGCTGCCCTCCCTCTCGGGCCTCTTGGCAGCCTCTAAGGCGCCTGGATAAGACAGCCAAGGAACAATTCTCCCTTTGACACCGGCATCGCAGGGCCTTTCTTTTGGCTCTGGTCAGTCGCCAGTGTTGTCAAGAGGGAGCTGAGGGCCCCCCTTCAGCTGAGGGTCCCTCCCCTTGTGCCCTGGGCTCAGTCCTCCGCCCCGCACCCCCTCCTCTGGCCTGTGTTGGCACGGCCTGTGCTTCCCGGGCGGGCACATGCCCCAGGCACCCGGAGTATGAGACCTTTTGTGACTTGGAAGGAACAGGAGGTTGTGTTTCTGGACAACAGAATGCCATCTCAGCCCCGAGTAAGCCCCGCCCCCAGCCCTCTAGGAAGCCCCTCGGGGGGCCTCTTTACCCAATGGGCTCCCCCGGGGCCAGATGCCGGGGTTGTTCCCTCTGTGATGCCCCTGACTGCCCCTCCTGGCCCGTGCCTGGGGGTCTGCACACAGCAGCCCTCCTGCCCTCTGTGGACAGTGGCCACAGAAGTCCTTGCTAAGCTTCCTGGTCCAGCCAGTGACTCATGCAGCCCCTGAGGCACAAAGTCCAGGCCGAGCCAGAGAGCACACCTCCCTCCAGCCACAGCCTGCCTTTGTCCCTGGGCTTGGGGTGCAGCCTGGGCTGCCTGTCCCCAGATCACGGGGCTGGTGAGGAAGGACTGTGGGAATGGAGCCCTGTGGGTAGCCGGCCTGCAGCTCTGGGTCCCCGTGGACGCCCCACCACCCTCAGCTCCCCTGGCAGGAGTCTTGCTCTCAAGAGAAGGGCCGTGGGGTACCGTGGTCAGAGCCTGCCTGCGTCCCGGCCATGTGTCCACTGGGACCTTGGCCTCGCCCCTGTGCCCCGCTGTCCACCAGCAAGACACCTGCCAGGCTCAGCAGACTCTTCCGGCACCTTGGGGTGCCCCCTGGGAGCCCTGCCTTGAGGTGGCCAAGTGCTGCTCGCTTCCTCTGTGGCAGTGTCCTTTGTTTTTAGCCTTTTCCTAAGCGCAAACCTTCCCCCCTGGCCCCCAGGGACAGCGGCCCAACAGAGGACCCTCTGGCTGCACACCTGCCCCTCGGGGGTGCCCCCTGCCGGCGTTTTTCCCCTCACCCACCCCGGGCGTCGGGGCGGCTGGGCCCTGAAGCGGAGTCCCTCCAGCACTAGCTGGCTCTCTGGGGTGGTAGCACAACATTTAAATGCCAAAGTGAGGGTGATGAGCCGGGGGCACTGCCGACTCCCAGTCAGCGTCACAGAAGCCCACCCCGCACCTGCAGCCGGGGGCGGGGGCGGGGGGGGGGGGGGGGCAGCAGCGTGCTCTCTGGTTGGGTATGTGCGGAGGCCAGCTGTGGGCTTCTCTGTCCGCCAAGCTGGGGCCGGACACAGGTCCCGGCCGGTGCTGAGGCTCGGGGAGCCCCGTGGGCATGAGGTGTGCTCAGGGCAGGGATGGCAGACTTCGCTGAGAGGTGGCTCCGGAATTCACCTCCCTGACCCGTCCCTCCTCCTCCTCATAGTCATCGTTGTCGTCGTCGTCATCATCATCATCGTAGCCCCAGGGCTCCGGAGCCACGCCTGGCGGTCACACAGAGCCATTTGAGCCCCAGAATGTGGTCAGGTTGCTATGGCAGCAGGGCCACACCCTGTTTTTCCAAAAAGCTTTCCTGGCAAATGCCAAAGGCCGGTCTTTGTCCCTCGACACATGCACGCCAAGCACCCGCCCCACACATACACACACACACAGCTCTGCCCTCTGCACACGCAGCCTCCGAGGCCCAGCTCAGGAGGAGTCTGGGGAACTTGAACTCCAGCCAGCCCTGGCAATCTCCTTTGCCCCTAAAGGCCCGGGAAGGTGCCGGGCAGGAAGCCTACAGGCGCCCTGGACGTTTCCTTGGCTGCACGGGCGTGTCTGCCAGACAGGCCCTTTGGAATCCATGCTGCCTGCTCTTGGGGGATGCCCAGCAAGGGCCAGAGAGCCCCCATGTTCCTGGGCTCCCCATGTCCCCTGTGTCTATTGCTAGGGAGGCAGCCAGCACTGGCAGAGTCTGCTGGGCCTAAAGCCAGCCCGGCCAGTCCGGTGTGCCCGCAGATTAAAGTGCAGTCTCTGCCCAGCACACGGGGTGGGAGGGGAGGAGGGGCAGCACACAGTAGGTGCTCACTCAGCCCAGCCCTCATGGGCATCACTGGTGGCCCTGTGCCCATTCTGCCTGCTGTGTGCACTTTGTGTGACTGCTCTTGAGAAAGGTCTGAGGAGCCAGCCCTGCGTCCCTCAACAAGCAGTGCATTGTCCGGGTGCCCCCAGCCCCTGGGTGACCAGCAGCTCCGGGAAGGGGCAGGGATGGGGAGTGACTTGGGTGGGTGGTGGCAGACACCAGAAACTGACTTTTTGTTCCTAAGAATGAGATAGACCAGCTGATTGGACTTAGGTGGGGGGTGAGTTAATTTTTTAATGTCGTATAACAAAGCAAATAAAATAAAATAAAGGGCTGAGCCCCGGTGGCGTGGTGGTTGTGCGCGGGACTGCGGCCCACTGGGACGGAGGTTCAATTCCATCAGTGGGACTGGGCCTCCTACTCCCTCCACCGGAGAGCAGTGATGCCCCCCCAGAAAAACAAAACAAACAAACAAAAAATGTTGTGTATGCACATGGCCCCGCTCCAGAGCCCATGGGAGGGGCCTGGGCAGGTCTCCCTGCCCGGAGAAGGATGGATGGCCCCAGGCCGCTCTGGGATTGCGAGTTTGGGGGGGGGGGGACTGGAGCTAGCAGGCCAGCCTGCACTGGGCCCATCTGGGCCTCCCTGCTCTGAGGGTACTGACTGCACGGTCCCCTAAAGGGGACCACCGAGGGAGGGGTGACTCCGTGGGGCCTGACAGGTGCTGCAGACATCCCCAGGTGGCTGCTCCACAGTATCGGCCCATGCTTGCCCTCGCTCTGCAGCTTAGTGCACCTGTGCCCACTGCCGAAACAGCTCTCCCCACCCTGGCCCCGCTGGTTCCTCCAGCCTCGCAGAGAAGCCATGTCCCAAACCTCACCACGGGGTCAGCCCCGTCCTAACCCTCATCTAGACAGCCTCTCCGTCTCCTCTCCACAGCCTCGTTTTCCGAAAGAGTCCGGAACATGTCACCGGATGAAATCAAGATCCCCCCAGAGCCCCCCGGCAGGTGTTCCAACCACTTACAGGTAGGCGCAGGGTCCACAGCCCCAGCCAGGGGGTGGCCGCCCAGGGGGAGTGGCCTGCATCCTGACCCCAGGAGTCCACACTCATCACAGCTCCTGGGGCAGTTCTCGCTGGGACCCTGTCCACCCTCTGGGCAGCCGGGCAGGTGGATGGGAAGTTCACGGGAGAGGCCGAGCACCAGACTGTAGAAATGCAGAGGTGCACCCCACGTGCTCGTTTCTGCAGGGCCCGGGCCCCGCGTCCTGCCTGGGAGATTCCCCCCAGCACCCGAGGCTGGGAAATCCCAGAGAGAGGGCAGCTACTGCATTCTTCCCTCGTGCGTGCGCGCGGGGTAGGGGGTGGGGGTGGGGGAGAGACAGGTCGCGGTCACAGCTGGGATTGATCCCTTCTTTCCAGACTCCCCGTCAGGGACCCGTGACTAACAACAGAGCCACAGCAGGGCCCAACTCTAATCCCCTGAACTTCCTGGGTGCCCCTGGTGGATGGTGACTCACAGGGCCCCCGGGCTGAGGAATGCAGCAGGCTGGGCCTGGTCAGGGCCCGAGAGGGGGGCGCGGCCCAGCCTGGGCTCCCTCCCTGCCCCAGAGGGCTCCTCCCTATGCTGAGTCGGCAGCCCCCTGACACCTCTTGGGGTGGCGTCACCTACCCCCCCCCCCCCATGCCAGGCAACATGCTACGGCGTGTAAGAAGCAGCCCAGCAGTCTGCCCAGCCCAGAACATTCCTTCTGCTCTTTAGACCCCTCCCCAGTCAGGAGAGGGTGCTGAGCAGTCATTTTCCTCCTGGGCCACCTGGGAGTTGCTGGCCAGTCCGCACACCTGGCTGGCCTCAGGTGGCCCAGGCTCCTGTCCTCTGAGACAGGGAGGAGGCAGGGGTGTAGAGGGGCGGGGCGGGCGCGTCATGCTGGGCTGCTCTTGTCCCTGGGGAACATGTTTCAAACCCCCCTGGGCCCCGTGTTTCTGACAGCTGTGGGAGGTGGCCAGCCCTGCCTGCCGCCTCTTACCAGGCCTTCCTTCTGGGGAATCCGTGCTAGACGCTGCCACTGGGGGGAGGCTGCAGCCAGACCAGCGCCCACTGTCCAGGGTCACCCTCTCGGGACTCTGCCCTGGCCGTCATAGGCCGGAGGCTCCAGAGCCTCGGGCGTCCTGTGGCACCAGGGCAGCGCGTACCCTGACACCCTGCCAGGTGGCTCCCTGTTGCCTCACCCCAGGGCCTGGCAGGGTCGTGGGGGTGCAGATGAGGGGTGGGGTCTCCCTGCCGTCCAGGACGCTGTGAACAGAGCTGGCAAAGCCCTGCATGGCCGCTCTTCTGGGAAGATGCAGGGAGGACGGACGGTGACACGGCTCCTCGTGCTGCATGCCCCGCGCACGATCTGCCGTCCGTCTGCATGTCTGTCTGCCTGCTCTGTGTAGGCTGTCCTGCATCACCTGCATGGCACATACGAGCCCCTGGCCCTTGAGCCGCCCTCGTGTCCCTCCCAGCGCCGGCCAGTCAGTGCCACGTCAGGAGCAACCTGCAGCAGGGCCCGGGCCTGGCCAGCACCCGGCGGTGGAGGTGGGGGGGGGTGGGGAGGGGGGCAGCTCCGTGGTAAGCACCAGTGCCTGTGTTCCCAGGACAAGATCCAGAAGCTCTATGAGCGGAAGGTCAAGGAGGGCATGGACATGAACTATGTCATCCAGAGGAAGAAGGAGTTTCGGAACCCCAGGTGCCTTTCCCAGGAGTCCATAAGGCCACTTGCATCTCTGATGTTGGACCGGGGACTAGCGTGTCCCCAAGGGGTTGATAGGAGGCCCAGCTAGGCTCCCACCTGTGGCCAGAGGTGCCACCGCCCAGCCAGGAAGCGGGCCAAGGGTGGTTCTGGGAGGTGGTGGGCTGGGGTCCCGCGGGCGGTGAGGCCCGGTGCCTGCTTACCCCTCTGCGCTCGCTTCCAGCATCTACGAGAAGCTGATCCAGTTTTGTGCCATCGATGAACTCGGCACCAACTACCCAAAGGTGCGTCCTGTGTGACCTGGGGGCCCAGGAGGGTTCGCGAAGCGGGCCCAGGAGGGGGAGGCCCCGTCGTTCTGGAATAATCTGGGGATTCCACTGCAGAGCTGGTCCCAGACCCTGACCTGTGGGGTCTGTCTCTCGGGCAGCCTATGGCGAACCCTTGGGTGGGAACCTCCAGGGGAAGGGACTCTGGGTGATGTCCGGAGGCAGACTGGGTGGCCCCTGCAGACCCCGCTCTCCTCCTTCTGTTGTCAGGACATGTTCGACCCTCACGGCTGGTCCGAGGACTCCTACTATGAGGCACTAGGTAACCACCTTCCCCTCCCTCCAGCCCGGGCCCGCGGGCATGGCAGTGGTGGGGGGCCGGGCTGAGACATCCTGCCGCAGCAGGTGCAGGGCGGAACGTCGCGGGGCCCCGGGGCCCTCCAACTCAGTGTCTGTCTGAATTCGAGCCTCTCACCCGCCCCCGCCCTGAGAACCCGTCACCCCAGCTCCTCCAGGTCGCCGGGAGCATGCAGGCCAGAGCCCACCTCGAGCACCGTCAGCAAGCCCAGGCTGACGGGCGCTGCTCTAACCACAGCTTGTCTTGTCTCGCAGCCAAAGCCCAGAAGGTTGAAATGGACAAACTGGAAAAGGCCAAGAAGGAGCGAACAAAAGTGAGTGCGGGTGGGCAGACGCCTGGATGGACAGGCCCGGCTTCCTGTGGGGCAAGCCCTGGGGGTCCCAGAAGGCCCCTGGCCCTGCCCCACGGCGCTGCCTCCGGGCTCGGGGCAGCCACTGCCCCGCCGCCACAGCCGCCGCTGCCTCAGCCAGCTGATGCCTCCCTGGGGCTCCCACTGGCCTCTCGGGCCTTGGTTCGCTGCGTTGTTGCCCACCTCGCGTCCCCTCTGTCCCTTCACCACCGTGGCCGTCGCCCACGGGCCACCCTGGTCTGCAGTCCCCACGGCCCAGAGCTGCCAGTGCTCCTGCACCCCGCCTCTGAGGGTCACAGCACCTCTTCTCCCCACACAAGGAGGTATGGTCCTTTAGGGGCCACAGGCTCCGCCGTGAGGGCAAGAGTCCTCCTGTGGGCACCAGGACCACCGCTCCCACCGAGAACGAACGCCAGGCCCTCGGACCGCCAGCTCCCCGCCCCCCCTCTTTGGCCCGTGGCCTCCGAGCAGCTGTGGGGGAGCTGGTGCTGGGGGTGACCTGGTCCCTCATTCTGAACCCTTGATTGAATCTCCCTTCTCTCTCTCCCCTTCCCCTTCCACACCCCAGGCTTATTGCAGGGACGTGTCTGCAGCGCCTGGGGACCCGAGCTGTCCTTCCCCTGTGCGGGCGGGCACCGCCTCCTCCTGGGTGTGAGAAGGAGGGGCCTGGCCCAACGGTGCTGGGCATGTGATTGACGGGGGCGGGGGCGGGGCGGGAGCCGGGCGTGTGCAGGTGAGGCCGGGAGGGGCCGAGCTCTGTCCCGCAAGCTTTTTGAGAGTAGTGCAGAGCCCCTCCGGGCCCTTCTGAGACACCTCTCCCTCCCCCAGACGGTCACGCAGAGGAGACGAGTGCCTCCTTTGTCTTGCCCCCTCCCCCCGCCCCCATCGGGCCGGGCCTCACTCTGGCCCTCCCCCTTCCAGATTGAGTTTGTGACGGGCACCAAGAAGGGCACCACCACCAGCGCCACGGCCACCACCACCAGCACTGCCAGCACGGCCGTCGCAGGTAACTGCACCCCCAGCCTGCCGAGCGGGCTGGGGGGGTGGGGGGGTCTGGCCCCCCCTGGGTCCTGACGGCTGCCTGGTTTTCTGTCCAGACGCCCAGAAGAGGAAGAGCAAGTGGGACTCGGCCATCCCCGTGACGACGATCGCCCAGCCCACCATCCTGACCACCACCGCCACGCTGCCCGCCGTCGTCACGGTGACCACCAGTGCCAGCGGCTCCAAGACGACAGTCATCTCCGCAGTGGGCACCATCGTGAAGAAAGCCAAGCAGTGACCCAGCGGAGGGACCCACCCCTCCTGGACTCAGACTGTTGCCCCCGGGGGTGGGGGCAGGGGTGACGGAACCCCA
>PVJH01046894.1:0-11598 GCA_004026705.1 Nesogale talazaci
AGGCATGACACATGATCCCGCCCTGGGAGCCAGGCTCGCTGACAAGACAAGTGGAGCCCCACTACAGCCCTGGGGCTGGAGGAGCCACGTGGAGACCCCTTTCAGTGCTGAGCTGCCTCTACCACCACTGGATCCACAAGACTTTCCAACCCCTGGCCTGTGAGCTTCCTGCATTCGGTGCCATTGCATGTGTTTCTTTCATGAATCCGAAGAGGAATGTATAGATTGATGTCCGACGTATGGGCTAATATTGGACGTGTGCACTTGATCTGGACTGGGCGGGGATGTCTTCTCAATATTTGATAGCTCTTGTGTATAAAGCTCTTTCTTATACCGTACACGTCTCCCTGGATTTACTTCTTTAGTCTGCCTGGACTAACCTGCCCACTTAAGCAATGCATGTGTACATGCAAGGCATGCAGCTACAAAATTTAAGATCTGAGGTTTGCAGAAAGCATGTAATGTATCCATTGTTTGGCTAAGAACATGGCATGCTCGGTGGTATGAGAGTCAGGGCGTCAACACAGACAACAAAAGTTCATGGGAAAATAGAACGGAAAGAACATGGGATTTTGCCCATGATTTTTTGAAGCCCTCCTCACATATTTGGGAAGGGGACACACTTGATCCAAATGGCATCATGCTGGAATCTGGTGTTCAAGTCTTACTTGCGTCCTTCATGGAGGTCCAAGAGCACCAAGGTAACCTTGCTTACCAATTGGGTGAGTAAAATCGTGAATGTGGGTTCAGGTGTATGAAGTCAAAGGTGCCAAGAGAAACCCAGGTGTTAGTAAGACCAGGTAGCGTGGGAGGAGAGAGGTAAGAAAAGCAGGCTTAGCTTGGAGACTAGTATGTGTTAAAGAATGTCACATTAAGTTAATCAGAGAGATTGATTGGCATTTACTTAACATATGATTTATATCATAGGACCATAATTCTGACCACGAAGTCAAAAATGTTGCAGGGAAGAGAGAAATATTGCACAGATTTGTATATTCCAGATTACCTCTAGTAATGATTCATTGCCATGGAAACAGGACCAGAAGAGTGTTTACATAATAGTGAGGACAGGCACCATTTGCATGGAGAACAATAAAGATAATGATGGAATGTCCTAGATTGAAATATGTTCCCCCAACATCTGTGCCAACCTGGCTGGACTGTGGTTCTCATTGGCTGTTAGGTAATGATGTGATTTGGTCATTCTGGGGTGATGTCATAATTCATTATGTGGCCATCAGATGTGATTAGTTAATCATCGGTAAGGGGATGAAGGTGGGGTGAAGCACTTTCCTCAGCTCACAGGACTGTTTTCATGCCAGGGGAATCCCCCTGAGTAGCTGGCCACATTTTCTTATGTCTTACAAAAGATAAGAGAGAAAAGAAATGAACAGAGAGTGAGGTCCCTATCACTACTGAGAAGGAAAATCCCACAGTAGAGTGCGTCTTTGGACTGTGGGTCTCTGGCATGAGAATGTCCTAGACTCTGGAGAAGTGGTTGCCTAGACACATAGAGAGATCTTCAAGAACCCTGGGCCAACAGGCGAAAGGAGCCAGGGACCTTCCTCCCGAGAGTACGCAGAGGAGGAAACGTCCCTCTAGATCTGGCATCCTGAGCCTGGAGGCTCTGGCCTCCTACCTACCTGTCTCTGAAAGTCATCCATGTGTGGTATTTCTGCTATTTAGCACCAGATAACGGAAGCATAGCGTTCATCTGACCTTTGGAGTTTCTGTTGTGGAAGCTGTACACAGATGATTCTTTGCAAGAACACAAAGCCCAAGGCAAATATGCTTTACTGATTAAGCTAAACTATTGTTGGACTTAAAGGTGACTTTCAAGAGACCAGTTTATGCTCCAGGCATGAGGTTCAAAGCACGTGTCAGGGCAGTAGTTTGGGTGCGTGTTTTTCAATCCCCGTGAGAATGAAATATCTTGTTCCTCATAAGAACATCTGTGAACTTGGCCAGCTAGCCCCTGGGACTTCACTATCCACCATGGTTCAATTTCGCTAAACCGAGGAGATGCTCTCAGGGGCTTGGGGCTTGGCTCCCCTCCAGGGTCTCCCTGGGCGTGGCCACCACCATCCTGTGGGTTGACATGTCTATCATATACAGTCTTTGGGGAGGTGAGCTCAAGGCCTTTGGAGTGCTGGGGACTGTTTATGCTAATTTGGGCAGAATCCATAATGTTGCTGAGTGCCGTTTCTGCCTTCCTGAGATGATGAGGCCGGTTGTTCGGCCCAGCGTGAGGACGGATGTGCAGTGTCTCAGCAGATGCTTCCTGATGGGTTCCATCAAGTCCCTCCCCCCTCCTCCGCAGAGTGATGGTTCAGCAAACGTCCGATTGGACACTGGGACTCTCACAAGTGACCTGATGACAGATATTTATGTTAATCCACCCAGAGCCATACAGCAAGCAGGCTAGGTTTGCACAGAGGGTCAGAAGGGGGCAGTGGGATGTGTCGGAGAACTCGTGGGGCTTAGGGTCAGACAGGCCCACCCTGGTCAATCCCAACCCCGACTTTAATGAGCTGTGGCGCTGTAGGGGGTGTGCCTCACTTGGACCTTCTGCAGGCCAGCTTTGCTTTGCTTTCTCATTTGGAAAATGGGGCCAATTAAGCCTGCTCACCAAGCGGCTGGGGATATTAGACTTCACAGACACATCCATCCAGAGTTTTCGGTGTGGGGACACCCCCGGTGGGAGGCAGCTGCTTTATTTCTATTGGGAACTCAGGGACCATATTTACACATCCAGCACTCTGGGACTCTGTCTTCCTCATTTCCTGCAGGAGGCAAGACTGGGACGTGGAGGCTATCGGGGTGAGGATGAGGAGGGGTATGAAGGCCAATGACCCCTGCAGGAATCTGCTCAGCAGCAGTGGGGCAGGAGGGCTGAGTTTGGGGTTGCAACAGAAGAATCCCCCATGTGAGACCAAATTGAGTCACCGTGTTTGCTGCCTGACCACCCCCATTGTGGCTGAATGATACCCGTGCCCCCGTGTACATATGAACATGTACATATCAGCCACGCGAGAAGAGGCTGGCAACATTGGCAGGGCCACCTGGCCACAGGTTTGGGAGGAGGACAGGAGTAGGGGTGGCCTGTCCAAACAATCACAAGCATCTGGACTCAAGGCCTGGTCAGAAGACAACCTGTGTGGGGCGTGAATGACAGGAGACCGCCATGTGGTTATCCTGGGATCCCATCCCAGCAGCCTGGCCAGGCCTGAGCACACCTGAAGGGGCAGGAAGTCCGAGTCTAAAGCCTCCACCTATTTCCCTTCTCGGCTGTAGGAGCAAATGAAACCGGTGGAGTTCCATGGGGACTTCGAGGTCTCTGTCCCGGAGGGGCCCAGGAGGACCCCAGTGCAGACACCCCGTGTCTGAAGGGTGACGATCTTCATTTAAATGTAGATTTTGACTTTCTGCTCTCTCCTCCCCTGGAATACTAATTAGAGCAAGTACTTGGATCATTTGCGATTCCACACATTTGCAGATTTGACATTTCAGCTCGCTCTCTCAGGCGGCTGTCTCTCTTCTTGGGGTTGGGAAAATTTTTTCTCCTCCTTTAGTAATGTGAGAGTGTAAAGTAACACTCTAATCGCCCCTCTCCAAAAGCCGGCGTCATATGACAGCAGTAAAAGGGATCACACAGGGACAGATTCCCACTCCTCTCTGAGGCCCCCAAAGACTTCCTACCTTGGCACCAAGGAAGCCCAGGCCTGCTCTGGACACAGGCAGCTCGGGAGTGCCTGGCTGTGATCCAAAGGGGCTCAGGATACCCAGGCTGGCCCCGAAGCCGAAGGTCAGCCATCCCCAGAGGAAGAAGGGGGTGAAGAGAAGGATGAGGATGCGAAGGGACAAAGAGGGGAGAAGAGGGAGGAGGTGGAGATGGGAGACACTGGCCAGCACCTCCCTCCTACCGGTCTCTCTGGTTTTCTTTGAGACAGGTGATTGCTGACATCCTTGACATTTCCCCCATCTAAGCATCCTGGAATGCTCCCCTCCACGCCGTCTGTTCTCAATGATGTCAGCCCGTCCACTGCTGAATGGATCCAGAAGACGTCTTGGTGTGTCCCGTGAAGGAAGTATCCTGGATGGAGCTTTGTTTTAAAGACACATTTTCATGGCTTCATTGGTGGAACGGCAACAACAACAATCTGTCGTTCCCCCTCCATTTTGTGGCCCTCATCTCTGGTGAAGTCACAGGGGCCAGGGCCCAGGAACCCCACTCCATCCCCATCGGTCCATCCTGCTGTGTGTATAAACGGTCCTCACTACACACACAGAGGGCTGGTACGATAAGCACGCCCACATTATGCGTCCCTCCCGCCCCGCGCTCAAAAGTAATTTGATTCTTATGTTTTCCCAAATAAACTTAGGAATGATCTTATCACAGTTTCCTAACAATCTCGATGGGGTTTTTGATTGGAACCGCATTAAATAACACAAATCCATTTAGGAAAGAGTATTGGATCCTTTTCTTCTCATTTAGCCACACAATACATCAGTCTGTCTTTCCAATCATTTTTAGCGCCTTTCCTTCGAGAGCAGTTCTTTGCTGAGTTGGAGGTCTGCATTTCTCACCTGTGCTGTTTCTAGGTGCTATGGGGGTGGGGAGAAGTGGGGGGCTGTTTCCTTCTCCTGGACAGCACGGGCATGGCTCCACAAGCCAGAGACGGCCTCAGAGCTAGAAGGACAAAGCTGGGGGGCCTCAGGTGCCTGTGTTGGATGCCCGTGAGAGGGGTCGTGGAGACACAGTGAGCTGGCTTTAGGCGAGGGGACATCAGGGCTCCCCTTCTGCCCTTTCTGGTCCTCTTGGTCCACAAGGTGGGCAGTTCAAATACACTCGAACCTCTTGGTTCCCTGCCTCCTTGGGTCAGCCGCAAGCTCAGGTTCCAGTCCCAGCTCATGAAGTGGATAGGGTCAGGTTCCTGCTGCAGTGGCCTTTGCAGGGCGATGGCCACCAGAAGGCTTGTTTACCATCTCCTGTGTCCTGGGGATGCCCTATGCCACGGGACCAGTGAAACTGGCTTGAGGGAAGGGTCAGGACCCATTTTGGGAGGCAACTTTGGGAGGCTCGATGATGGTTTGGGGCGGTCTGGGGTGCATCCACAGGGCAACCCGTGGGTTATGGAACTACCAAATGTCTCTGCTGCTGGGTGGAAAGGGGGCGGGATTTCTCCCAGGATTGTGGGAGGGGGACCATCTATCTACCTGCCGCATCAGCCCTGCCCACCTGCCCAGGGGCTTCTTTTGCCCAGCCCAGGAAAGCTCAGCCCAGGAAAGCTCAGCCCTCAGGCTGACGCTGGGCAGGTGGAGAGGCTCCACGCTCACTCCTTAGAGGCCGAGACAGGGGCAGATGGAACTTTGAAGGTCTGCTCATAGGCGTGTAGTGCTCACACCTGGGCCGCTATCCACAAGGTGGGCAGTTCAAACCTACTAGCTACCCTCTGGGAGACAGACGAGGCTGTCTGCTCTTGTCAAGATTTGCAGCCATGGGCACCTGGGGGGCTGTTCTCTTCTGTGCTTGGGTGGTTGTAAGTTGGAACGGGCGTGAGGGCAGTGAGTTCATTCCCATCTTCAAAGTTAGCTTTGCCGTCTCTCCAGAACTCAACAACTTTGGCCCTGAGTGCCCAGCCTGGCCACCTGCGGTGTGATGTGCTTCTGCTTATTGGGTAAATCAAGAGGAGTGTGGCGGCAGCTCAAAGCCCGGAAGAGGGATGCAGACGTGTTGAACATGGATCAGGCTGGTCCTCAGGGCTGAGCCCCGGGCTGGGGAGTGGCGTCAGCATTCAGGTGCACCCCGTGCCTGCTCACTCGCTCGCTCACACAGATACAGAAGCGGAAGCCCCGTGTCACTGCCCTGGGGGCATAGGGCTGCGGGACGTGAGATAGGGGACAGGTGTGTGCCCGGGCGCTGCCAGGCTGAGGGGCGAGGCAGGCCCTCTCCTGTGTGCACCTGGGTATGGGAGCAGTCAGATGGCAGATACCCGGGAAAGATCGCTCTGGGTCTGGGACTCTGAGCACCATGACCGGGGCCACAACAAAAACCTCCATGGCACCAAGCTCTCGCCTTCCTTCCCAGCCTACGTGGGGATCAGAGTGGGGTGGGTAGAAGGGCTACCCAGGGACTAAGGAATCCAGCCAGTGCAGGCTGGTGGACCTGGTGACCCACTGGTCAGGGCCGTGTCCCACCCAGCTGACAAGGGCCAGCCTCCTCATTCCTCCTGTCCACTAAGCCCCACTCAACCATGGACGCGCCCACACCCATTGAGCCACACCCATGAGGAGACAGCGGGGGCCTCTCTCCATTTTGCAGGTGAGAACCCAAGACACAGAGGCCATGCTTGCTGCCCAGACCATGAGATGGCAGAGCAAGAGACCATGAGTGGCCCTACAGCCTTCTGACGGGGTCTTGCTCTCCTGGTCACATGGGACCAAGACTGCCAGTGTGGAACTTGCCCTGGCTTCTCAGGGTGACCCCAGGGCTTCCTGCTAGGGACCTCTACGCAGGCTCAAACGCCAACCTTTCAGCCCTATGAATACCAGCTGGGAACCCTGGTGGTGTCAGCTTGAAGCTACCAGCTGCTCCACAGAAGACCAATGGGCAGGGGGCCTCCCTGGGCACTCTGCAGGCCAGTCTGTTCTACTCTGTGGGATGGTTGCTGTGTGTGGGGATTTGGGATGAGTGTGTCTGTTTGTCTGTAGGTTTTAATATCATGGCGATGATCCCTGTTGGAGTAAAAGTTAGCCCCTTGATTGCAGACCTCAGCGTTGGGGATTTATGCCCACTGGTGACTCAGTGGAAGAAAGATATGGCAAGTCTCTTCTGTAAACGTTATAGCCAAGGAGACCCGGCTTGCTCTTGGGAGTCCTCCTGTGTCACATGGTGTCACCCAGTGTCAGGATGGACAGCAGGGCACCTAACAGTAACAACAAGAAGCCCCACAAACTCCTCCCTGGTCACTGGTGCCCTCAGATGTCCATCTGTGGTCCTCTGCTACCGGCCATGGACTCAGTTATTCAGATGGAATGTGCAGTGACCTCCAGCCCTGCACCACCAGCCCTGTCTGCGGCCCCTTCCCAACCACTTGGCCCATCCCTGCCCTCGATCCTATTCCAACCACGAAGCCCAGCCCTGTCCATGCCCCCACCTCCAACCAACAGACCCAGCCCTGTCCATGCCCCCCTACAGCCTCCATCCCCCACCTCCAACCAACAGACCCAGCCCTGTCCATGCTCCACTACAGCCTCCATCCTCCATCCTTCCTATCATTACAGAGGCTGAGTAGGCCTATCTCTCTGCAGATGTACACAGTGGACTCAGCTTCTATCTGAAAAGCAGTACCCCAAGGGCACTTTGGAAAGAAGGTAAGGCCTTCATCTTCCAGCGATGGGCCATGACAGTCCTGCGGGGATCAGTTCTACCCTGTCCCGGTGGGCACAGTCTCCGTGCACTCTGGTGTCCCTTCCCTCTGCTCTGAGGGGACCTGCCTTCAACTCAGGTGCCCCTTTGATGCCCTCCTCTCCCAAGGGCCATTCTTCACCCAAGCCTCTGCCTATAGGCGGCAGCATTCAGCTTTCATCTCTGAGCCCCGGTGTGGTGTCTGGACACTTCTTTCTGCATTCGACTCCGGGATCCTTTGTGGCTATAGACGTGGGAAGTCTGTGAAGTGGCCTGCCCCATCACTTCCTGACTGCAGCAGCACCTGATACCGAAGGTGGCAGGTCTCTCACTGCCATTCTCTTGCCTTCATCGAATTCTTGACAAGATTCCAGTTGGCGATCTGGTGGGGCTGGGCAGGTGATTCACACCTTTTCCCAAGTGGCCTCGCCACAGACCTGTATCCTTGAGGACTTCACAGGCACCGGCACTCTTCCCACCCTCTCAGTCTGCTGTGGGCTGTCCGGCCCTTCCTGTGTTCAATTCCTTTTCATCTCAGAGAAGGCAGGGCCTCGTCTGGAGAAGTCGTTTTCAGCGCTTTAGGAAACAAGGCCACCACTGATGCTGAGGGCCTTTTATTCGCTGTCCCTCTCATGTCTTCCCTTCTGGAATGTGTTCTTGTTACACGTGCATGCCTGTGTGTTCAGGAGAGGCCAATCCCCCAGTGCAGTGGAGGGGTGGGAAGACCAGGGAGGTCCTCTCAGAGATGGATGGACACATGACTGCAGCAATGGGCGATAATGAGGACCGTGCCGGCCTGGGTGGCATTTGGTTCTGTTAAGCGCAGACTCGCTATAGGTCAGAAGCAACCCGGCACCGCCCACGGGTTGGACCCAACTGGACACTCCTTTACCACCACATCAACATCTGTATACACGTGTATGTCGATGTGTTAGCTCCCTATCTATGATCAATTCAACTTGTCGGTTCAGCTATCATCTATTCATCAATCCACCTACCCATCCATCACCGATTGATCGACCTTTTTCCCGAATCATTATACATGTAGTAAACATCTTCCTCTCTCACGTATTGATTGATTCAATCATTTTACACAAAGTGATCCTGTAAGACGAAGGGATGGACCCCCTCGTGGTTAACCTGCGCTCCAGCCCGCGGTTCCCGGTCCATAGCGTCTGTACGCACTAAGAACATGAGTGTTCTCTTTGATTCAAAGTCCTCAGTTGGCGGAGAGAGAGAGGTTTGTGAAATTTCTGCTTGTAGAATTCCATCGGGGAATCCCGTGGAACAGATGAAGACCCTGCTTTACGACACTCACAGGCTTTGGAAAAGATGGGGCCTCTCTCCGGTACTATTTTGCTTATGAGTGAAAGGATTTCGAAGATTTTCCTTGTTGCCATCCTAAGGAGAGAGGGATGTGTCCAGGATGTTTGGCAGGTGCGTGGCGGAGCACGTCGCGAGCTTCTGCCTTCTCTCTTCACCCCTTCCTGGGAGTTTCAGGCTTTCCTTTTGGTGTTACCTTGCTCTGCCGCTGTGAACTCTCCATGCAGGGGACACTCATGTCTGCTCCACTCTGCTTCCTTGGAGCTCATCCAGTCAATGACCCCACTGCCATTGCCGGGATCCCACCTCACCCAGACACCGCAGGACAGAGCGACACTCCTCCCCAGCCTTTCGGGGAGAAGGCAGCCTCTTCCTTGTCCCTTGGAGGGGCAGCGGGGTTTCAAACTGCTGACCTTGTGCTTAGCAGCCCAATGTCCAGTCTGCTACATACCGGGGCCGCTTCCACTGAAACACAGGGTGTTGGAAATTGAAGCGGTGTTCCTTTTCACCGAGCTCTGCTTGCCACCTCCGGGATGAACCTTTAGTTGTCATGCTTACATCTGTTTGTGTTGTCTGGGTGTCAGCCAGCAGAACACACTCCTGCTTCCTCCTGACCTGAGAGCTTGGGCCTGAGCAGAAGTGATGAGTGCTGACACACAGGGTCACCATGGATGGCCATGTTCTGGGCAGCGGGGCTATGGCCCAGGTGGGGCAGTGAGTGTGGGGGTGCTCAGTGCTGCCCCCCGCCAAGCCATGTGGGGAGAGAACATCTCCTTTCCAGACCCACAGGGCTTGAAGGGGCTTCTCCTTTTCCACCCAGCCTTGCTTGCCAAGTGCGGGCTGTAGGTCACAGGCTCCCCATGCTGGGGCATTCTGGGAGTTTCCCTTCAGAGCATGATATGGAGAGAAGTTGTCTGGGAGGACAGGTGAATGGGGATGAGAAAGGTAAACAGTTCTGTCACTCACCAGCTGTGTGTGTGGTGGGTGTGCACATGCCAGTGTGTGCATGGGTGCATGTCAATGCATGCACACACTTAGGAGCATGTGTGCTCATGTGTGTGCTCGTGCACAGAGATGTGCATGAACTCATATGCATGTATCAAAACATTCATCCACGTGTGGGTATGTGTGGGTGTGGATGTAAATGCACACATTTGCATGTGTGTATCCTTGAATGTGTGCATGTGAATGTGTATGCTTGTGCCTGCATTCACACGTGTGTGCATGCTTGCATATGAATGCACATGAATGTGTAAAAGTGTGCATGTATGCATGTGTCAGTGCATGTTTACAGCATGCTTATGTGTATCCCCGTGAGTGTGCATGAATGTGTGCACTCATGTATATTTGTGTCTCTATGTGAGTGTGTGTTAGTCTAGGTAGATTAGAGAAACAAATCCAGGAAGACTCATAAGAAAGATCTTTTTATATAAGAGCAGTTGAATATTGAGAAAACATCCCAGTCCAGTGCAAATCAAGTCCATAAGTCTGATACTAGCCCATATGTCCAATGTCCATCTGTAAAGTCTTCTTCAGACTTACAGCACACATGCCATGAGGCTGGGTGCGGGAAGATCACAGGTAAGTGAGTGGAAGGTCTTGTGGATCCAGTGGTGGTTACGCATCTTGGCACTGGCGTGGCTCTCTGCTTGTGGCTGCTCCAGCTTCAGTGGTCCGGCTCTCCCAACTTTTCTCTATGTGCCTTCTCAATGAGGATGTCTTACAGGGGGGTGAGTTGAGTGAGGGAGTGTCTCCTGTCTCCAGGGAGGAAGACGGGAGTCCCCAGAATCCTCAGAAGGTCATGCCCATACAGAAGTCTCATTGGCTAAGACCTGATTAACAGGCTAGACTCCACCCCTCCCTCTGGACACTCAAACTGACACCAGATATGTAACTGCCACAGAGTGCCCACCGTGCATACTTGCACATGTATGGGTGTGCACATGTGAGTGCATTCATGAACCTATGTCCCTGCATACCTATTTGGGTGCACACAGGCAGGTATATATTCATGAGCAAGGCCAAGATGGGCACTGGGTGTCTGGTTCTACTTTTCTCTTGGGATCACACCCTAATGACCCCAGGGACTCTCGCTGCCCAGGTCACATGGGTCACGAGACTCTTTTGGTCACTGGAGAGACAGGCTGGGGCCTCCCTGTCTGCTGGGAGGATGCTGGGGCATCAGAGGAGGGATTTGGCATCAGGGTCCATCCACAGCCTCCTCTGAACCAATTCATTCACCCCTGGAGTCCTCCAGAGATGAAGCTGAAGGCACTCAGGCAGAGCTGCTGGGTGGCAGGAGTCTTCTCTCAGAGTCTGCCCTCAGCCTGCAGCCCCTCTTGCTGAGCCTGCCCTTCAGTGCTGAGCTGACATAGCAGGTGCTGATCTGAAATTCATCTCTTTCCAGGACAGTCAGGTTGGGATTTTCCCAAAGAACATTTCTGAGATCTGAAAGGGAATAGGGCAGGCACATCACAGAGGCACAGTCACCTTCAACACATGGGCTCCTGGGGTGCTCACCTCACTGGGGTCACTGCAGCTAACTCAGATGTGCCCAGCTCACCGATGTCATGTCAGCAAATGGGGTGGGCATAGTCCCATCTGCCCAGCTTCAGAGGTTGGTCTCCTTCTTTTTGCAGGAAACACAGGGAGCAAGGCCACTTCTGTTTTAGCCACTCCTGGTCCCCGTCTCCTGAGGAATGTGGGTTGGGGGGTGCATGACTGACCTTGGCCAGCACCTCTTTGTCTAATTCAAGCACTTGGATGGTCAGTCAGAAGAGCGCACCTCCTGGAGGAGCCTGCTAGGGTGCTGAGTGACAGGCCCCTTGCACCTTGGGCAGTCAAAGTCTGCTGGGTGTTGCAGACAG
>PVJH01046895.1:0-11581 GCA_004026705.1 Nesogale talazaci
CCACCGGGCTCAGCCCTACTTTTTCATATCCTACACTGTCCAATGTGTCCCTTCACTCACTTCCCTGTTGTCCGTGCCCCAGAGAGAAGGTTATGTGGAGATCCCTGAAATTGGTTCCCCCTTTCATCTTTACCTGTTAAAGAGTATTCTGGCTGTGCATGTTCCGAGACCAAGAGTTCGTTCTCCTGCCAGTCTGTAGACGTTCAACAGTCACCAGCGCAGTACCATCATTCAAATGCATCACTTCCTGTTTGCTTCTCCTTAGTCATGGGCCAACTTTCCCAGGCACAGGAGACTATTGAAAATGCCGTGGCTTGGGTCAAGGGCACCTTCATCCTCAAAGTGACATCCTGGCTTTTCAAAAGGACCCTGGGCGTCTGTCTTCCCCCCTCTCTGCTCTCTGAGCTAGGCCTGGCTGCCTCTTGTCAGACCTACCTATGGATATGCCCTCTTCCCCTAACAAAGAAAGCCCCCTTCGCTGTGGGGTCCCCACGCAAAGGAGGAGGCCTTAGACGCAGAACACCTTCTGCGAGGGCACCAGTCCATTGTAGCACTTGCCTGGGTGTTGGGACACCATGTCAGCCTGAGGTGGAGGGGAGAGTCTGCCTAGAATGATTTCATTTCCGCGGAAGGCGGGTCTGGGCCTTACCTCAGCAGACGTCTTGCTCTCTCTCCTTCCCACTAGGCCGAGAGCTACAAGAAGAAGATCAGCCCCAAGGAGGAAATCGGCCTGAGCACTATGGAGCTCAGTGGCATGGTGGTGAAGCAAGGCTACCTGGCCAAGCAGGTAGGCTGCCTGGTGACAGGGAGGAGGACAGCTCTCCAGCTCAGGGGGAGGGAGATGGACTCCCCAGGGAGGGGAGGGTCACAGCTTCCAAGAGCAGACGGAGGGCCAGCTGGTGGGATGTACTGAGTCAGGGATCCCGAGATCCGAGAGCACTCACTCAGGTCCATCGCCGCCGCCAGCCCCGCTGTGCAGTAAGAGGCATGCCCGTCAGCAGTGGGCGCCTCATTGGCCACGAGTTCCACATCAGCCTCCGTTCTGCGCATCTCTCTGGAAAGGGCATTGCCAGTTCTGCCCATCGCAGCCCAACTTCTGAAGCAGAAGCTTGGTTTTTAAAAACGGGGGGCTAAGCCCCAGTGGAGTAGTGGTTGAGTGCGGGACTGCAGTCCACTGGGTTGGTAGTTTAAATCCAGCAGCAACTCTCCAGGAGCAAGGCTGGGCCTCCTACTCCCACCAAAGGGCAGTGATGTACCCCCCCCCCCAAAAAAAACCCAAAAAATAAAAACGGGCACGGCCATGCCCCTCCACCTTGTGCTCGCCTGGCACACCTGGCCACAGTCACACCTGCAGCATCTGCCCGGGTGCCCAAGGTGGTACAAGTGGTTTACATTTGGCCGGTCACCCAAAGAGTGCTTGGCACCCACCCAGCAGCCCCACACACTGCTTCCTCAGAGAGAACACCTCAACGGGCATACCGAGGAGCAGATGGAGCTACCACCCAGCGAGGAGTCTGGGGCCAGCAGCCACACGTGTGCGCCGTCACAGGAGGTGCACCCTCGTGGGTTCGTGCCCACAGCGTGTGCTGCGCAGTGTGTGGCTGTCTGACAGACGGGGCCCCAGATCAGTGACCCCCACTGGTGATTTTAAGCACGTGCTCAGCTGTCCCCCGCTTCTAGAGAGCAGGGCCCCATCTGCTCTCTGATTCGTCACCATCCGCGCAGCAGTCTGTCTGTCCCTGTGGTCCTGCGTCCTAACGAGGGGGAGCAGGCTGTGGGGGGCTGAAAGACTAACCATGGAGGCTTGTGCTGCAGGTGGTGAAGGAAAGACAGTCTCACACACACACACACACACACACACATATTGGACTCCTCTCACACCTTTAGAGTTTAGCATGCAATGTTGCTCACGGTTCCTCTGCACCTAACGGGCAGAGGTAAACTGTGGCCTCGTGTTTGGCTGCATCCCTGAGTGCCTCTCCTGAGCACAGCTGCAGGCTCGTTTTGGGACTCGCAGCCCACAGCCATGTCGTCAACTCAGCAAGCCTACAGGGCAGGGTAGAGCAGCACCTTTGGGCTTCTGAAACTTTGGGTCTGTAGGGTGTAAACAGCCTCATCCCCTAGCACAGTGGTTCGTTCTCCTCCTTCCTCAGGCCGCGACCCTCTCGGGCAGTTTCTCATGTGGTGGTGACCACCCCCCCCCCCAACCATAAAATTATTTTCGTTGTTACTTCATCACTGTCATGTTGCTACCGTGAAGCACATCGGTGACCCCTGTGAAAGGGTCATTTGACCCCCAAAAGGGGTCTCGACCCACAGGTGGAGAACCACTGCACGAATGGGTTCGAACTGCTGACCTTGGATAGCAGCAGCTCAGTGCCTATTCCTGGATTTGGGATTCCCGAACCCTTAGGAGGCCATTTCTGATTAGCTCACAGGACACCTCGGCCTCCTGGATGCCCCGAAAGCACACCCCTCCTTCAGTGCGGAGCTCGTGCTCCCTGGTAATTAGGAGATGCGTGCTTTGCTGACTGGTCCCAGGCAGGGGGTGATGGCTGGGCAGCCTCTGTCAAGAGACTGCCACCCTCGGGGCTTCTGCAGCCTGCTGCAGGGCGCCTGGAGTGGGCAGTGCAGCGGGTTGCAAGGCCAGCAGTTTGAAGCTCGACAGTCTGTGAGGCCCACAGACGTAGCTCTGCTCCTCTCTGTCTCGGGGGCTGCTAGCAGGCACCGTGGACGTGATGGCAGTGAGCTTGCTGCTTTTTGGTTTTTCGGGTGCAGAAGTCTGGTGGAACCAGGGAGGAGGAGGGGAAGCTGACCCACGGGAGAAAGGCCTGGCACGCTGCTCCTGTAAAGCCTCAACCCTACCGCCATCAAGTCAATGCTGACGCCTCGGGGTCCTCCCTGAGGTTTCCAGAGCTGCAGATCCTTATGGGAGCAACCGGCCTCCTGTTTCTCCCTGGAGTGCTTGGTGGGTTTGAACCCCAGACCTGGAGAGTTAGTGATCCCACGCGTGCTGGACAGAGTGAGCCTCGGGGACCCTTCTGCTGGGTGGTACAAGGCGCGAGGGGTCGCAATGAGCTCTCGGGGCCGCAGGGCTGTCTGCAGGAGGCAGGGGGGCTGGAGGTCTTCATGCTGTCACCAACTGGCCGGAACTTTTCCCACCCTCAGGGACACAAGAGGAAAAACTGGAAGGTGCGGCGCTTTGTCCTGAGAAAGGAGCCCGCTTTTCTGCATTACTACGACCCTTCCAAGGTGAGTGCCTTGCAGGCTCCCTCGCTGCCTCCCTCACTGGCCAGCTGGACCGGCCCCCTCCTTCCTCTCAGGGTCCACTGGACCGCTCAGACCACCGCCCTGGCTGCCCACAGCAAGCCCACTCCTCAGAGTCCCCGGCCAGTGGCTTCTCTCTTCCAGGGGATGGTAATTGTCATTATTTTAAGAGCAGGGTGGGTTAAGAGTCAGGCCCCAAGCGAGTACTGCCACCTCTCCCCCTCTTCTGGCCGAGAGCCCCTCAGCACTGCCTCCTGAACCCCGTCTCCTCCCCTAGGTCCTGAGGAGTTTCTTTGCCACATAGTTATGATCGTCAAGCCAGAGTTTATGTTCTTGGTTTAAAAAAAAAAAAAAAAGACCCAAGAGTTACTATTCCGAGTGAGTTTTGGTAGCAAGTCTTCCTGCGTGCTGAGTGGATCTGATTCCAGGCAAAGGGGAGAAAAACACCCTTCCAGTCGGCCTGCTCAGGCTTGTTTGCCAGATCCAAGATTTTCATGTTCTTTGAAATAGTGGGAACTGTGTAGGAACACCGTGGGGAAGGCCGGTGTGTGTTTGGGGGGGTCCTGGAGGGTCCTAGCACAGGGCTGCCTGAGGGGCACACACAGTACTGGCTCACCTCTGTCCAGGGCCGGTTGTGGTGGCCTGACCACAGGGGAGAGTCTAAACCCAAGACTTTTTAGAAGTAAGACAGATAAATAATGCTCAGTAGCTTCACTTTGCATTCTCACCCTGATCCAGCGCAACCGGCTTTCCTCCCCCTGCGGCCTCACCAGGTCTCCCTCTCTGGCTGGCTTGCCCTCTTACCCCCGTCCCCCCCCCGCCCATCCCCCCACACCCTCGCCCCCCCCTCCCCCAGCTTCTGCAGCCTTGCCTGCAGGATCTGCTACCTACAGGCCACCCCTGACCTGTTCAACTATGTGTGTGTGGTGGTGGTGGGGGGAGGGGTTATCCCCTGGTGGCTCCTGCATGGCATTGGGTTCTACCCTGAGTCCTGATAGGGCACTGGTTTCATGCTCGGCTCCCAACTGTAAGGGTTTTGGTTCAAGCCTACCAGCCTCGGTGGGAGAAAGATGTAGCAGTCTGCGCCCGTGCAGAGGACAGTCTGGGGATCCCGATGGGGCACTTCTACGCTGCCCTCTCGGGTCCCTGAGAGTTGGGATCAACTTGGTGATGAACAAGGACAGTGTTGGGCCCACCTGGTGGCAGCAGCAGGTGATGCAGGGGCTCTGCGGGCCTCAGCACAGTGCAGCGTGTGCGTCTGTCTCCTGAGTGTGTCAGCTGTGCTCGGTGCAGCCTTTCAGGAATGACAAGTGCATCATTTTTCAGTCAACATGGCTTGGTAATGGCCACCGTGGTAAGCAGGAGCTTCCTCACTGGAGCATGTGCCCCAGCATGCCAAGTTCAAGTCCAGCCTCACGTTCAATTACAAGCATGAGTAGACTTTACTGAGTTCTTCACTTGGCCTGATGAAATGTGGCTGGCCACACAGGTCCTAACGAGACGTCCCCTCTTCTGCAGGAAGACAACCGGCCGGTTGGTGGGTTTTCTCTGCGTGGCTCACTCGTGTCTGCTCTGGAGGACAATGGCGTCCCCACTGGTAAGGTGCCACTTCCGCTCTGGCCACAAGTCTCAGGGGCCTGCTTCCTTCTTGCGCGCTAATGCTCCAGTAGGGAAGGGCTGAGCTTTGGGAGCTGAGGAGAACTTGTTTCATAAGACAATAGGATATGTATTGAAACCAATTTCAGAATGAGAGCAAAGGGCACGTCTTTAGTACACCCCACACACTCCTGTGTACTTGCTGACTGCTGGGGAACCAAGAACAATAGGGAAGGTAGCTACATTTTAGTTTATTTTTTTATTTTTTGGGAGTACAACTGCCATTTGGTGGGAGCGGGAAGCCCAGCCTTGCTCCTGGAGAGCTGCTGCTGGATTTGAACCGCCAAGCCAGTGGGCTTCAGTCCCGCACTCAACCACTACGCCACCAGGGCTCAGGCCCCATTTTAGTTTATTAAGGAGTCCTGGCGGCTTACAATCTGAGCTGCTAACCACAAGGTCAGTGGTTTGAACCAATGGCCGCCTCAGTGGGAGAAAGATGAGGATGAAAAGAATTTTTTGGCTGAGCCCCGGTGGCGTGGTGGTTGTGCGCAGGACTGCAGCCCACTGGGACGGAGGTTCGATTCCAGCAGTGGGGCTGGGCCTCCTACTCCCACCACCGGAGAGCAGTGATGCCCACCCCCCCAAAAAAAAAAAAAAGAATTTTTTTTGGTCTCAGATTCACAGAGGGGCCCCCTGAGTTAGAATTGACTGGATGAGATTTTTAAAAAGGCAGTGATGTCGTGGATTAAGCATTTGAATGCTAACGGAAAGGACAGCAGTTTAAACCCACCAGCCGCTCTCTGGGAGAAAGACGAGACTGGCTGTTCTGCCAAGAGTCACAGCTGCAGAAGCCCAGTTCGGTTCTGTCCTGTAGGGTTGATCTGAGTGAGAATTGATTTGAAGGCAGTGGGTCTGAGTCTGCATACCCATTAGCTCATCTAATATTTTCCTTTTTAGAAAATTATTATTTCATTGACATGTAACTCACCTATCATACAATTCAATAGTTTTATTTAAAAGGGTTGTGCACAGTCATCACTATAGTCAATTTTACAACAATTGCCTCTTTTTAAAATTCTTATCATCTTTTTCCATCAAATTTCTTTCTTTTTTTGTATTTTGCCTTAACTTTTTTTCAGTGACTTTATTGGGGGCTCTTACAACTTTGATAACATTCAATACATCAATTCAATACAAATTATTAAGTATATTTGTACACATGTTGCCATCTTCATTTCCAAATATTTTCTACTGAGCCCTTGGTATACGCTCCTCTTTCCCGATTCCCTTTTTCCTTTAATAAATCATTTTGTTGGGGGCTCATACAACTCCCATCACGATCAATACATGCATCAATTGTACGCAGGCCACATTTGCACACTTGTTGCCATCGTCACCCCCGAAACATCCTCCCTCCACTTAGGCCCCCAGTACCAGCTCCCCATATTTCCCTTCCCTCCCCACTCCCCCATAACCCTTAATAATTTACAAATTATTACTTTTTCATATTGTACACTATCCGATGTGCCCCTTCACTCACTTCCCTGCTGTCCATACCCCAGGGAGGAGGTTATATGTAGATCCCTGCAATCGGTTCTCCCTTTCTATTCCACCATCCCGCCACCGTCCCGGTATCACCACCCCCACCACTAGTCCTGAGGGATCATCTATCCTAAATTCCCCATGTTTCTGACTCCAGTGTACATTCCCTGGTCTAGGTGGATTTGTCAGGCCATCTCATTTCTTGTTTCTTGTATTTTGGGCATCACTGCCCTCTGGTGGTGGGAGTAGGAGGCCCAGCCTTTGCTCCTGTGGAACTGCTGCTGGAATTGAACCTCCGTCCCAGTGGGCCGCAGTTCCGCGCACAACCGCTACGCCACCGGGGCGCAGCCCCCATCTCATTTCTTCAGGGAATGCTTTTCTGATTTCTTTTTCACTCTGCCTAGGCGTTAAAGGGAACGTCCAGGGAAACCTCTTCAAAGTGATTACCAAGGATGACACTCACTATTATATTCAGGCCAGCAGCAAGGCGGAGCGGTCGGAGTGGATCGAAGCCATCAAGCATCTCACGTGAACTTGGCCAGGGGCTGGGGGTGGGGGACAGGAGTCCTGGCTGCCCCCAGAGGCCTCTGCAGATTTCCTGGAGGACGGAGTGCTGACTTTCTCACAAGGAGCTGGCTTAGCGGCTGGGCTCCCGTGTCAGGCCTTTGGAGGGAGACCAGCACTTCTCTCTGCTGCAGGCCGCAGGGGCCCCGCTTCCTCGGGCAGCTTCCTGTGACCAGCCTGGAGAGGCTGGACTTGCCACTGGGCATCAGCATCTTGACTGCTGCCATCAGCATGGAAGCCCTGTCCTCGTGCACCAAAGCGGGCTCCCCTCGTCACGCCACCACTGGACACTGACTGAAACTCCAGTCCCATGACAGCTCTCTGAAGTGACACTGACCCTCTTCCATCGTGCTTTGGAATGAATGAATAAAAACAGTACAAAGAGGCGCTTCCTTTCTGGCTACCATTGCAGCTCCAGGGCCAGTTTCACAGCTGTGACGAGTGGATCGTGCACAACACCCCAAACGCCAAGCCGGAGCTGAACGTTCGGTTTCTGCTTTGAATAGGCCTGCACAGGTACTCCCTTGCAGGCTGGGTTGGAGTGGCAGTCCTCCCCCCGCCCCGCCCCCCCTCACACTCACACACACATACACACACACACACACACACGACTTTTCTAAGAAAACCAGACTTGTACGAAGAGATGCAGAGTACGTGCCGTTGCTAAATGAATGAGAAGGGAATGCCATTTTTCACTTACAAAAGGACATAAACTGATAAAAGGGGTACCCAGAGATGCCACCAATGGGGAGAGTCATCTAAAAATAGTGAAGCCCCTTATACGATATTTTAAAGCAATGTCTTCTTTACTTTCAAGTTTGCACAGTCATCTGGCACCAATGATGGCCAGCAGTCTGGCCAAATACAAGTGCTTAGACTTGGTTTAATGAAGAGATTAGATACGGAACTTGCATGTAAAGGTTCTAGATACTTCTGAAGGCTCGAGTGTCTTTTGCAAGGAAGATTGGACTTTCTCCTAACCTTGTTTATGCCTGACCCAGTCAAGAATTGCTAATTAATGCAGTTTTACTCTATTCCTTAATTTTAAGATGTCACCTTTAAAAGCACTATTTCCACTTTACCAGGGTCAAATGTCCTGGGAATTCAGTTTATTTTTGTGTTTGCTTACTGACAGGGCTCTAATCTAAATCCACAAACATTTGGACTGGCAGCTTCCTGCCTGCCTCCCCGCTGGCGTCATTGTGCTCCATTGCTCAGGCCTTCATGTGTCCCAGAGGTTCAGTCCACACAAACTGAGGCTGGCTTGGTGAGGTACTGGCCCTTCAACTATTAAAGACCTTTTCAATGACTGACATAAAGGCAGCTGGGCCCAGGAGGCAGTGTGGTCCCCGGAGTAACCTCGGCCGGCTAGGTGTGACGGAATGAAGACATGCCAGAAGACTCCCCTCGAGTGTCCTGATTTGCAATCAAACTGACAGCACCTGTTGGCTTAACTGGTCACAATGTCTCTGGGATATTTTTTATTTTCAATGATTTATTTTGATTTATATGAAAATGAAACCCAGGCTGCAGTGGAAGACAGCCATTTATTTGATAATGGCTCTATTAAGAGCAAAGTTGTGGAATGTATGAAATCATTAACACGTAATGAAAAGCTTTAAGGGAATAGGGGGAGGAAATTTATGATTAGGGGACACTGCTCAACTTATCTGTCCTCTTCTCCAGGTCAGCAGGGCACTTGTGTGGGGTTTGTTCTTCTGCATACTACCAGGGCGGTGCTGGTTGCTATCTGGCAAGGGTCAAACAGTGCTAACAGTTTCATGGACTATAAAAAAACCTTCAAGTCTTTACCTCCCAGATTTTCCAACTGTCACAGCTTCTGCAGTATAAAAAGTCCTTCCACAAAGAAAAATTTCAGTGCACTTGCTATATTTTGATAACACTCTTAATGTTGTGATCTTCATAAACTTGTTTTCATCATTTCAGGGAGACAAGAGTAAACGATGTGCCAGGTTCAAATCATAAATTGATTACTTCCCAATTCTCCAAATCCTTAATTTGGCAGGTACGTCAGTTACAAGAGTGCAGGATGCTAAATTTTAAGAAAGGGAACCTTCACCTAACCACTTTCTTTTCTTCCAGCCTTTTAAAGTGCTGGATTTACTAGGCTGGGTTGCACTTAATCTTCTAAGTATGTAAACAGCTGTCTAAGGGATAATTTAACTAAATCTATCTGCTATCTACCTCATAAAGAGGGTGAAGACCCAAGTTAACTCGCCACTCCTCAGCCCTTAAGAGATTCAACAATGTTTTCTCTGTAAAACTCATTATAGGGCTGAGCCCCGGTGGCGTAGTGGTTGTGGGCGGGACTGCGGCCCACTGGGACGGAGATTCAATTCCAGCAGTGGGGCTGGGCCTCCTCCTCCCACCGCTGGAGAGCAGTGAGGCCTCCCCCCCAAAAAAAACTCATTATATATACACAAGCCTTTAAAATCATTAGCTCTTAGAAAAATCATGGTAACTGTTTTCAAGCAGTTGCCTTTTAGGTAGAGATCTAAGGCTCCAGGTGGTACATACTGGGTAATTTAGT
Source organism: Nesogale talazaci (assembly GCA_004026705.1). Lineage (NCBI taxonomy): Eukaryota > Metazoa > Chordata > Mammalia > Afrosoricida > Tenrecidae > Nesogale > Nesogale talazaci. The sequence goes on from PVJH01046895.1 coordinate 9,521, forward strand.
GGGAAAGAAAAAAATCAAGCGCTGGGTGACATAGTCAAAGGCATGAATCACATCAGCAGCACCGTGACAGACACTGAGCCAAGCAGTTTAGAAGTCCATCCACAGGAACTATTACATTCTCTCTCACATCACAGGTTGTCAGGGTTTCACATACAGGCAATACCTGGGGTCAAGGACAGACAGCAGGCTTGCTTTTAAACCGAGGTGGCTTGGGCCTTTTCCCTCACAAAACCAGACTGAGAACCAAGGCACGTGTTGGAACGCGCTGACACATAGCTCATGCCCTGGCCTGCCTGCACAGAGAAGGCACCCAAGGATGCAATTCTGTAAACACGTTTCAACATTTTTCCTCCAAGGCTCAGCATTCACTGCTGCTTAGTGTTTTAATAAAATCCCCCTAAGCTGAGCCCTGGTGGCAGTGGTTGTGTGGACTGCAGCCTGCAGGGTTGACGGTTCAAATCTAGCAGCAACTATCCAGGAGCAAGGGTGGGCTTCCTAATCCCACCAGGGCAGTGATGGGAGCTGGGGGGGGCAGGAGAGAATCAAATCAAATCCCCCTTTGAAAGGATATGCTAAACAGATTATTTGTAATAGGTCTTTTTTCTTTAATTTCCAAATTATCCCCTTTCTGATTTAAGATGTTCAGAAGGCACACCAACCATCAAAAGCTGCTCATCTCATCTGCCCATGTTTCAACATCGACATCGAACAGAAGGGCACCCGAGAATGCTAACTCGTAATAAGAAGGAAGACACCTGTAGTTAAATATCCCAGAAATTTATTTAATGTTTGCTTGAATACATTTTGTAGAAAGATTGGGACTGTTTGCTTTGGGTGCCCTCAGTCAGGCTCAGGGAGGCACTGAGTGACAGAGGGTGTCAATCTGGAGATGTCAGAAAAGGAAACCACAGGCCTGATGGTAGGACTGGTCTTGGCTGAAAGATCGCCGCCTCTCAAGAGGTGAGGCCACTCCCTGATAGAAAGCGCTCGTGTGTTGGAGCGACTGTGAGAAACCAGCTGACACTGAGGAGGGCACTTGACGCTCTGGTGTGTTGGAGCATTTAAATACTTGGAAATAAAAAAGTCGGCTTTGAAGTTTTCAATACTGGAAAACTTTCAAGTCTAGGGTTTGCACAGTCCAGCCAGGAAGAGCTGCTTTGCGGTCCTGAAGTTGGACTCGGTTTCCCACAGTTAATCTTCAGCTTTGGCTTCCATTTCTTCAGCATCGTCATCCCCATCCACTTCTGCATTTTCTCGCTCAAGCCTCTCGAGCTGCCTGGCAAGCTCGGTCTCATCTGTATCGGTGACCACTTTGGGCTGTGGAAGCAAAGGCGACATTTCAAAGTTTAGTAGCAATATGGACCACGAACTCAACTCTACTGTCTAGTATTTTTTACTCAAGAAAATACTTCCCTTCCTACTCTGCAATTATTTGTCATTTCTGAGTGATGACATTTCACTAGTAACTAGAAAATAAAAAAAACAAAACCAAACCAAACAACAACAAAACGGTATAGGAAAAAGTGTGGGTGTGTATCAAAATGGATTAGAATTTCCTGTCATCTTCACACGTGGCAACTGAACAGGTACGACCACCCCCTCAGTAGCTATGTATATTTAGGCCTTGCCTACAAATAACAGCTACCCTGAGGACAATGAAGAGAACACCAGGCCTGGCCAGGCTCAAAATCAACCCACTGCTGTGGCTTTCCACAGCGGGCATTACTACCCATGTGCATGCCATACCTCCCTAACTCCGTTTATTACTTGGGAAGATGACAAAAGACAGTCTTCTTCTGACTCTATCAAACTTTTAGTATTCCATATTCAAAATGACGACTAGTTTTTAATTATCTCTATTTTTTAAGGGAGAAAATTCCAGTGACTACAATTCCTGAATAACCATCATACATTATAAAAGGGGGGGGGGCTTTAAAAAGTTGGGAAGTGCCTTACAGAAGAGTCGCGGGGAAGAGATGGGCCAATCAGGGTACAGTAAAGTAACAATAAAACATTCACTTTTCAAGGCTTAAAGGCTTCTAATTCTTTTTTTTTTTTTTT
>PVJH01046896.1:0-11588 GCA_004026705.1 Nesogale talazaci
TGTATCCATCCTGGATTCAGTAATGGTCACGGAGAATGCATGGATCATACTCATAATTAAAAATGGCATTAGGGAAGTGGGTTAGGCTGCGTTGCCTGGAGAAACAAAATCAGTGATACCCACAGATGTGTAAGAAAGAATTTTTATATCAAGAAGTAATTTTATATCAAGAAACAATGCCAGCCCAGTTCAATTCCAGTCCATAGGTCTAAGGTTGGGTGAAGCTCCTTGAAGACTCCTGCTGCTGCAGGTTAAAGATACAGAGCATTGAGGTTGAAACATGCAAGGAGATCACATGCCGAAGGGTGCACTGCTGCATGGATCCAAGGTTGGTGTGACGACAGCAGAGAGACAGATCCTAGGGTGGAAGCAGACACAGGGAGCAAGGCAAAGGGTGAGAGAAGGGAAGATTCCTAGCGCCTCTTTTCTGAAAGGTCAAGGAAGCATCCTCGGACCTAATTGATAGTTTGGACTCCATCCTACCCTTTGAGATGGGTGCAAGTTGACATAAAACCTCACCAGCACAAGAAACAACAGGCTACAATAATATAATATTCTCAGGCAGCTAACTTTGTCTGTGGGCCCCTTGGGCTAGTCTCTGCCTGCTCAAGAAAGTGTGTCCAAATTTTTAGCTTCATGGCTGAGTGATTTGTTGTACGACAGTAGTTATGTGGGCTATAGCAGAGGATATCTATAAACATGGACGGTAGACAATACACACTCAGAATGTTTGCCTTTCTGAGTAACGAGCCTTGGCCGTGCTACTAAGACTTGAACTGCTAATCACAACTTTGGTAGTTCAAAGCAATGCAGTAGCAGGAGAAAGATTAGGCTGTGTGCTCCTGTAAAGACTGGCAGTCCTCAGAAACCCGATATTGGGTCGCCGTGAGCCAGAATCAATTTGTTGACAGTGGGTTTAATTGTAATCTTTCTATGTATCACTACTCCTGTACTCATATATTGACACATATTTCTGCAATAGTCAGAATACAACATAGAATGATTTTGCTCCATGATGGTTATATTTTTGATGCTTATTATGCAAATAAAGTGAGCTAGCTAGTACAATGAGATAGAAATGAGTTAACATCTCCAGGTCACAGATTTGAAAGTAGCCTCACATTTCATTAGTAATGAGTTTGTTTTCTGTAGCACAGAGGATTTATGAATTTAGAGGCTAGCCTTTCTTTTTTTAAAGGGAAAAAAATGCCCAGGTTCCGGATATAGCTGTTTTTCATTTGGACAGCCTTTCATAAATAAATAATACAAGACAGGAGAGTTTGAATGAGTCTGCAGCTCTCTGCTGACCTGGGAAGCAAGTCTGTCAGGTGCATATCTGTGAGAAAAATCAAGCTTGCAGTCGGAGAAAGTAAAAAGCAACAAGGTTTTGTCCGGTGTCACATCCTCTGACTGAAATATTAAAGAAGGGCTTGTTGAGCTTCTGCCTATGTGGACTTGAGGAACAGTGCCAGGGCTGGTCGGCAGAACTTGTAGAAGGACCCCAGGGTCAGCCTGCCATCTCTGGCTGGATCAAAAACTGACTTGCCTGGATTTTTTTTATCTGTACACCTAGGACCATTAAAGTCAATCATGCTACTGTGCAACCACATTAATATACTAAAGTATTGAAGTTTTATAAGTCATAATAAATGAAAATGATAGCTATTCGAGGATGTGTAGTGTGCTGTGAATTTTACGTCTACATTTCTTATCCAATCCTAACAATACCCATTCAGACAGATTACTGGTCTTCACTGTGGTGCTGAGGGAAATGATTTAAAAATATGTCAGTTCATGCCTCAGGATTACTCAGCCCTTAAGTAGTTAGCCAGGATAGTATATCTGACTATAAAGTTTTCTGTTTCTATTAGATTATATTGCTTTGAACAGACCACAATCTCTATCTTTCATTTTATGTTAACAGGTTGACTGAGATCTAATTCCCATACCTCACAGTTCACCCATTTAAAGGACTGCAATCCAATGTTCTTATACCTGCAAAATTGTGTCATCACCATCATCTCGGTCTCCTAAGAAACCTCGGAGATTTAAAATGGCCAAGCCACAAACCAAAACCAAATCAACAACAGCACCAAAGCTCATATATATTGTTTGCCCCATTTTCAACACATATTAAGCTAAGATGATATCTTCTCACATAGGGAAAGAAAGTTTGTGTGGAGTCCAACTCACGGTCGTCAGATGTGTGCCAAGCAGAATGCCACTCCTTAGGGTTTTGCAAGGTTGTGTCCTCTTGGAAACAGACCACCAGGTCTTTCGTTCAAGATTCTTCTGTTTCGGTCTTTGGATCATCAACCTTTGGTTTGGTAGTCAAACACTCTGAAATAGGCTTCAGCCGGAAACTCTGACCTTGGATCAAAGAACCCCTTACACTTGACTTGAGGACTCTAACGTGCTGCCATTCAATGAGCTTCACAGTTTGGTTATTGCACTTTTGGGAACTTAACTGACATGGGTTTCTGTGTGGACGTTGGATTCTATGTCAATTGGAAATCTAGGGCTGGGTCCAACCTATCAATCTGGTGGGAGTCTGGTCATCTCTCCTTTTTATAAGAGATATAGGGATATAGGGAGAACTTCTCTCTCTCTGGCTTCTCACCCCCCTACTTGCTAGGACTCTGTGTCTGTCTCCAGAAAGGGGCAGGAGGCTTCTGTGGTCCACAGACCCTGGGAGCCCATCTAGGAGCTGTTGGGTCTCTGTCATGTTTCCACAGGCCTTGAATCCACCCTCCTCTATCCCCAGCAACCAATGATCTCCCCCCTCCCACTTCACCTTTCTTTGTCATCAACCAAAAGATACATGGGTATGAAGAAGGCTTTGACTAGCTTCTGACACAGGGCCATGAATTAGACTGGGCTGGTGTGCCTTCTTGATATAAAACTATTTCTTTTTTGTTGTTATTTTTGTTTGGGCATCACTGTCCACTGGTGGTGGGAGTAGGAGGCTCATCCTTTGCTCCTGTGAGCTGGAATTGAACCTCCATCCCAGTGGGCCACAGTCCTGCTCACAACCACTACGCCACCGGGGATCAGCCAATATAAAACTATTTCACGATTAAAAGCTCTTTCTTAAACATACGTGTCACTGGTTTTATTTCTCTAGACAAGCCATGCTAACACACTCCTGCTCTCTGAATTCTAGGCATATTCATTGATAACACACAAGCAGCTGCCATTTCTCCTGCTATTTCTTTGCTGGACATTTGGTCCCCTTAAAATCCTCTTGCTAAAATCACTCTTTTTGGTGCCTTTCCACCAGGATATTCCACTTGTACCATCTCAGGAAACACTGATGACCTTTATAATTAGAGCTATTTATTTACCAGTGATATGATGCATACTTTACATTTTCACTTTTACACTTTACAAAGCTTGGTAAATATTTCATATATTCATATTGAATGTATATATATTCTCAAAATCACAGTAGGTAAGCATGAAATTACTTCCTGAGTCTAACAAGAAAGAGTGTGGGTAAATGCAACCCCAGAGCAATAAATATTCCCAGAATAGGCTGTCTAGAATAGAATTACTTGTGTGTAAATATGAATTTCCTACTAAGATGGGCCAAAGCAGAAAATTTAGAACAGATGCTAAAGGCTGGAATGTTGGTTAAGGAATCACAGGGGGACTTGGTACTATGGATGACTTCTCTCTTGGCTGATCTAACATTCCTTCACCTTGTATTTGAATCTGTTCTTTTCTAAGGTTTTCCAAGTTTCTGTCCTAAAGCTGTATCAACCTGCTCCAGGACTCTGGGAAGGAAAAAAACTGTTGTATTTACAGAGCAGCACTTTAGCAGGGTTCTGAAGGTGTACTCTCCTGGTTTTACAGGATTGTAGAGCCAGCCATGTCCTGGGCATAGGGAAGGTCTTAAATAGCCCACCTCTGAAATCACCAAAGACTCTCTCATTAATTCATTAAGGGAATGTGGCCTGGATATCCTCGTGAAGAGACGTGCAATTATCAAGTTCCGACATACCACAGACTCATGATACTGTACAAGATTTCTCTCAGTCCGTGCTAACAATTTATGCAATAAATGAGATAAGCAAGATTTGGTAAGCTACAGAACCAGGATAGAGTTTCAAGTTTCTTGACCAAATATGTTATTTTTGATTCATTTAATATCATGCAAAAATTGACTACTTTTTTTGTGGTGTGTGTGTGGAAGGTGGGGGTGAGGGCTAAGCAGTTTGTGATTGGATGCTACCTTATAATATGTTTCTTTCAATCCATAAAGTGGTTCTATGGAGTGGAAGGGACCCTGGTTAATTGCTTCCATAAAGATTAAGCCAAGAGAACCATATGGAACAATTCTATTTTGTAAAGCTGGAATCATTTTGAATCTCTACTATTTTCTGGAATACTGGACAACATCTAGCAGAGGTATATCTATGTTCTCATATATCCAGCTTTTATTTTATTGCTTATTATGGAGAAAATGATCACCTTGTGAGAATTAGTTGCAGTATTGACACAATGTATGCACACTTATTAAAAGGATATTTTATCGTAACTTAGCCAAAATAAATGTTTTAATACATTTTCTAGTCGATCTGTTCTGTGAAGTAGATTTACAGTTGACAACAAAGGACCAGGGGAAGCACTCCCTTTCCTGGAATATGTAAATCTAATTTATTATCTAATTATGTTAGTCAAACTAAAGCATCTATATCCACATATTTCAATAAAATATACATGAATTTCTTTGTGAAGCTTATAAAACCTTTAGTAACTGCTTTTTAGTATTTAATTTTTATTTGATTGGAATCGCTAAGCAACTGAAGGTCTTTTCTAAAATGTTGAATAATTTACCACTTTTAAAATATGCTGCTTCTTCAAATGGGTTTCTAAGTTTCAAATAGGCCTACAGTATTTATATATTAACATAAATATATCATATATAAAATATTAGGTGTGAATTAATTTCATATATATAATCAAACAAAGGTGTCACTATCCATGTCTGACTGATTTCTCCTACCTCTCAATAAGTCTTTTCATTTTTCTGGGTGTTTAAATCAAGGGTATGAGATAGATACTTAGAGGATTTTGGATATACTGCATTTTCCCTTCAAATTTGTAATAAATACTCCTTTAATCCCTTTGATTGCATAAGTAGCCAAGTATTGTTTTTAAGTGAAATTCTTTAGTGGTAGAAGATATTCTTGGTCTGAATATTCCCGTTCTGAATCATCAGTCTTGGAACAGAGATTGTGTATAAATGCCAAAGAACATAGCATCGCTTACAAAATGAATGCTTTTGAGGTTTTTATGTTCATAAGTCAGAGTCTCTCTCTCTCTCTCTCTCTCCCTATCTCTCTCTCTGCACACACATACACACACACACACACACACAGTAGTAGTTACACAATCAAGTCACAGCCTCACCTCCTGTCTTGTGATGGAAGACACATGCTCTCTCTGCTTCACCTTCCTGCTGACAAGCCAGGTAGAACCACGCTGATGGCAGCCAGAGCCCTGGAGATGTGACCACTGCCAATGGATCCACAGGACTTTCCACGCACTAACTGACCTGGGATGATCCTGCACACAGCATCATTCCATGTGCTGCATGAGTCCGAAGAGGAATTCATGGGCTAATTTTAGACGTATGGGTTAACATAACACTTATGAGTTTCATCTGGAATGGGATGAGATGTTTAATTGTTGCATAAGTACTTCTTGATATGAAGTTCTTTCACACATATACACAAGTCAATGAATCTGTTTCTCCAGTCAACTCAGTCTAATACACCTGCACAAATGCACACATGCATATGTATACATATGCTATGATTTTTCAATGAAGTTGAATATATATAAGTGCATATATGTATTCTTGCTCATACTGCTTAGTATTTTTATTTCTCCAGAGATATATTTCTGTGAACTAATGATGGAAAGTTAGAATGGTTTTTTGAGATAATATTCTTGGGAGCTAGACGTTCTGTCCAGATTATAATAATACATTGAAAATAAATGATGAGTCATACTCTTTATGCCCCACAGCTTTCCTATCAAAATTTGGATTCTTTTTGGTTTTCTAACATTTTGAAATTTCTCTTTATACAGAATAGTTTAAACATGGAATTTTTTTTATTTTTAATGGGCATCACTGGCCCCTGGTGGAAGAAGGAGGCCCAGTCTTGCTCTTGGAGAGCTGCTGCTGGATATGAACTGCCAATCCTGTGGCCCGCAGTCCCGCACACAACCATTATGCCACCAAGGTTCAGCCTGGGAACTTGAATTTTAAGGCTTTCCTGAAATCATCTATTATAGTTCTGCATGAATAGTTGAATAGCTAATGGCTTTCAGAGATCTCATTACAATTTCCACACTAAGTTGTAACTCAAATTTGTGTGGTGGCAATGTTCATGGAAAAGTGCTAATTCATTGGTTATCTATTGTGACTTGATTAACTAGGCTTCCACTCTGAGCAGGTGTAGATGGTGGTATCTTTTAACAAGAGAGGAAACACAGAAGAAGTACTTATGGAATAAAATTAAATATTACAGTAAAATTCCAATTCAGTCTTCAAATCTCACCTCCAGAACAGCAAGAAACCAAAGTTCTATGATTTTAAGGTGCTCAAGTGTGGTATTACTATTACATCAGCACTGCGATCCTAGCACAGCTACTAAAATTTCAGAACACATACTTGTGTACAGGCCCTCAAAAGTAAGTTAATGGAGTACATATACTATATAATACAAATGCAACACTGCCTAGTTATCACCAATATTTAATGTAGAAGCTTCTAATAACCAATTACTTTAAAGTAAGCTTCATAATTACATATATCATACAGTGTTTTTGGTAGCATTTATTTAATGAATTATAGCAGAGTAAAGTGCATACATATTAATTATATAGTTCAATGAATTTTTACAAAGTAAACACACCTGTGTAATCAGTACCAATAGATATACACAGAATATTACCAATATGCCAGAGATTTCTCTCATGCCTCTTCCTTGCCATTACCTCCAATAGAACCCAAACTATAAATTCTATCACTCATTTTGCGTAGTCGGAGGCTTGTACAAAGCTGATGACACCATAAGACTCGTGATTTTGTGTCTAGTTTATTTCTACTTTATATCATGTCGGTGAAATTCAATCACGTATAAGAAAGGATTTCTTTTCCATTGGTAAAGCAGGGAGTACATTTTTGTAAATATAGGTCAAGGACAAATATATAGCTTCCTGTTGGAGGTGCTTATAAATAATTCATCATTCTGTTTTTATTTCTGTGAACTAAAGGAATTCTGCATTATGTATGTATGCTGTGTTTTACAAGGCAGTGTCTCATAGTTTCTCATAATGGCTTTAGAATGCTGCATTGAAACCTGAGTTTCTGAGAATTCTATTCACTCTGTGTTATTTTGAACATTTAGAAAGTTCAGACATTAAAAAGTCTATTATGTTGGACGTGTAATGGAATATCAGAGTGATTTAATTTTTGCCATCCTAGTGACCAATGATATTAAGCATATCATTAGGATTATTTGGTATTTTCCTACTTTTTAAGTGAAATGTTTGCTCAAGTTATTTGTTATTTCTTTTTTATTTGTGCTGTTCTCTATACATCGTGAATCTGTTTTAATTTGTCATGGGCTAAGTAAAAGAATATTGCTACAAATCATGGGCATTTTTATTAAAGAAAAATGTAAAACTATTGGTTCTTGACATTGCTTGGTCTATACAATTTTGAAGACAGTGCTTTCTCCTTTCTGACCCTTCCCTAAAGAGCTCATATCTTTGCCCCAGGCCAGAATGTTAGTTTGGACTTCTTGAGAGACTCAGACACGTTATTCTGAATGTGTTTGTTTGAGATTTAGAAATAAAAAGGCATCAGAAGGAGCGGGCGCAGGGTTTTATGGTGACTGGGCTGAGGTTTCTTCAAGAACTTTTTCTAGAACAGTGCTTGCTACTCCTGAAGAGTGAAAAAGTAAACAATTCCTGACCACAAATTTCCTGGCCTTTTTCAACCCTACTGTTTTCAGGTTTCCCTAAACTTATTCATAATAGTCCACCATTCAGTGTATCATCTGGCGTATTTTGAGTGTGAAGTAAAAACAAAACAAAACTGTTGGCAAGAGCAACAACTCAGCTGACTTTCCGACCCCTCAAAAACCCTTAGAAGATTTTGTTTCCCCTGGATCTTTCTTGAAAGGCACCCCAAGGAGATGGAGACAAATGTGTCACTGAGGTAGCCTGCCTACTGTCATCTTCTGGCCACAGAGGTGGGTTTTAGAATGTTTTCTTTGAAACAGACCTGTAAATGTAAGAAGTGGACGACTGATAGAAATACTTCTTAACTTACCATCATATATATTGTATGTAGCTGCCATGATTTTATAGCCTGTGTTCTACACTTAGCTATATATTTTCAGTAGTAAGCTTCTTAATTTTAATAAAGTTTAATTTTAAAATGGTGCATAAATTTGAATACTAAGTTGAATTGACTGATCTTCCTGATTCAGAAATTATTCTATCACACACATTCGTGTGCTTCAAGATAAATCTTGAAATATCCATCTGCTCTGTCAAGGTCTCTGTTACACTTGTGATTATCTGCATTTATTTATTTTTGCTTGTGTTTATATATACAAGATAGGCAGGAGAGGAAATCTTTTTCTCCCATTTAAATTATTTTGTTGACGGATCCTATAGCTCTGATAACAATCTACACATCAATTGTATAAAGTACATGTGTACATATGTTGCCATGATCATTTTCTAAATATTTTCTTTCTGCTTGAGCCCTTGGGATTAGTTCCTCTCTCCACCACCCCCTCCTTTGTTACCCTGTGACATCAGACTGGTGTCCTTCTTCTATAGGGGCTTGTTGCTTCTTTGATAGATGGCTGCTTCTTTAATTTCAAGCAGGATAAGCACTCTTACAGAGACAGCAATTGGTCCAATGGCTCTGGGGAGGGGGAGCATGTAAGACAGGGGGGTAACTTGGGAGCCAATAATGACAGGTACGGGGGAATAGTAAGTAAGTGTTCTAAAATTAATGGTGAGGAAGGTAAAGCTTTTCTGGCTATGTTTGATTAATTGAGTTGTGTCTCAGAGGAAATACTGAGAGGTGATGGTGTATATACATGATAATGGCACTCTCCTTCCTGACAAGGTCACTGAAGACAAAATAGATGCATAAGCACATGTGGTGAGAAAAGCTGATGGTGCTTGGCTGTGACAACAAATGTGTACATAAGCAAATATGGTGAAGCAGGTTGATGGCGCCCGGCTATCAAAAGATATAGTGTCTGGCGTCTTAAAGACCTGAGCAAACAAGCATCCATCCAGCTCAGAAGCAACAAAGCCCACATGGAGGAAGCACACCAGCCTGTGTGACCACGAGGTGTTTAAGGGAACCTGTGCCAGGCATCAAAGAACAAAACTTATATCATTATAAATGAGAGGGAGTACAGATTGGGGATGCAAAGCCCATCAATAGGTGAAGCGACATTCTCTTACAGAGGGGTTGTGGGGAGGAGATGAGCTTGTTAAGGTGCAGTGTAGTAACAATGAAATATGCAACTTTCCTCTAGTTCTCAAATGCTTCCTCCCACCCATTATCATGATCCCAGTTCTACCAGACAGATCCAGCTAGACCAGGGGATGTACACTGGAGTCGGAAGCATGGGAAATTTAGGATAGATGAACTCTGAGGACTAATGGTGGGAGTGGTGATACTGGGAGGGTGGAGGGATGGTGGAATAGAAAGGTGAAACCAATTTCAGGGATCTACATATAACCTCCTCTCTGGGATACAGAAAACAGGGAATTGGATGAAGGGACACATTGGAGAGTGTACAATATGAAAAAGTAATAACAATTTGTAAATTATCAAGGGTTCATGGGGGAGGGGAGGGAAGAGGGTAGAGAAATATGGAGAGCTGGTACTGCAGGCCTAAGTGGAAGAAGAATGTTTTGAGAGTGATGATGGCAACAAGTGTGGAAATGTGGCCTGCATACAATTGATGTATGTATGGATCGTGGTGGGAATTGTGTGAGCCCCCAATAAAATGATTCTTAAAAAAAAAAAAGATAAAGTGTCTTAAAATAGTAGTTAAATAAGGGGCCATCCAGAAGGGAGGCAACAAAGCCCCCATGGAAGAAACATACCATCCTCTGTGATTATGAGTTGAACACTGCTTGAAGTATCAGAAGTCTGGAAACAACCAACCAAGTTGATGTAAGGGGCATGAATATAGTGGAGACCCAAACCCCCTGTAAGATAAGTGAATATTCCCTCTCAGAAGGGTCACACTGAACCAATGATAATTCCAGGGTGTGGTATAGCACTGATGAATCACATAACTACCTTCTAGTAATTTGTTTCCATCCCTTACTATTATGCTTTTTATTTGTTGTATGTTGCTAATTATATTAGATTTGCACATGTTCAATAGTATATTTTAGAGCACTCAATACATGAAAGCCAAGATAGATAACCCTTCAGAAACAGTACCAGGATTATTGGATTCCTGAGGGTACAGGAAGAGGAGGGAGAGGAGAGAGAAATAGAGAGTTAATAGCATTGATGATTGTATAACCTCACTCGATAGGGTTGAACAGAATTGTATGTGAATAGATATATTGGATTGTGTAAAATATGGCAAAAAAGAATACTACTATAAGGAAACAATATTAGTTCAAGGGGGAATGGATAAAGGGAAGCTGATACCAAGAAGTTTAGGAAGAAAAAATATTTTGAGGCTAATTTGGGGTAGCAATTATACAATACTACTTGATGGGATTAAACTATAGAATGTTATATCTGTAAGAGTTCCCAATACAATGATTGTTTTAAATCTCAAAATATTTTTTTGATGATAGATGTGACACCATTCCTCTTGAATTTATAATTTTTGACATGGCAAACTATTTGGCTGTCTGATTCAAAATTACCAGTACTAGTGCATTTTAGTTCATTGATATCTAGGCTATGGATTTAGTGTGCTACAAGTAGCTTTGCTAACTTCAAAACCATCAGTTTGAAACCACCAGTCACTCTGAGGTAGAAAGATGAGACTTTCAACTCCTGTGAAAGTTTGCAATTTTAGAAACCCACAAATGAAATTCTACTTTGTCCAAAAGGGTCCTCATAAGTCATAGTTGACTCCACAGCAGTGAACATTTTTTAGAGAATAACTAGGATGTAGGTCTTTCTGTAGTTCATTTCATTTTTTTGCAACTTTATATAGTTTTGCATATATTTCTTATTGATTTTTTTAAATTCATTTTATTGGGGACTCATACAGCACTCATCATAATGTATACATACATACATACATACATACATACGTTGTTTCAGTAGTTACATCTTTTCTGGGATGGGGTGGGGTTCTTTTTTTTTTTTTTTTGATTTGTGAGAAGTAAGCCAGTTTTATAGGGCAAGCAAGCTTAGGCAATTAGCATATCGTGATCTTCAAAATTAACAAGTGAATGGCAGCACAGCTGCAAGTCTGGCTTCAGAGGCCAGGGCTGTTTACAGTTACAAAGGCACAAAGGCGACAAACTACAAACCCCAGGCAACAAACTGCAAC
>PVJH01046897.1:0-11586 GCA_004026705.1 Nesogale talazaci
TGAAAACAGAATTGGTGAGGGGTAGGGGGGAAGGCCAGGAACATTGCACTGAGGAATTGCCCCCTCACTCATGATAATGCATCTGCTCTTTCTTCAAGGGTAGCAAGCCTCTCTTACGAGAATTTCCTTAGGAAATAGTACCATCTACCCTACAGCCCTGAGCTTATATCGCCTGAGACCTCCAAATCAAAGAATGTTAAAAGGACAAGAACTTGTGTCCACCGAGGCTGCCCACACTGCCCTTTGGATGTCGTGTCAATTGAAGTACTCCTCAGTCCTTGCAGAAGGGTTCTGGGTGCCCTGACATTGAGTTGGTGTGGATGCATAATGACCCTACAGAACAGGGCAAAACTTCCCTTGTGGGTTTCAGAGACTGTAACTTTTGGTAGGAGGAAAAAGCCTCTTCCTCCTCCCATGGAATGGCTGGTGGTTTCAAACTATTGACCTTTTTCATAGTAGTACCAACTCCTAACCCACTATACCACCAGCCTGTAAGAGATACGGAAATGTTTCCCTCAAAAGTGCATTGACCTAAATGGGGAGGAAATATGGAAAACAACAGCCTTGCCATTTCACATTTGCTTTTTATAAAAGAACCTTTGATTTGGTAGACATATTCTCTTATCCTTGTATTTATAGCCTGGTTCTTTATAGGAAAAGTCTGCCCCCCTCCCTTCTGTATTACCTTGTCTGCTTTGGACTGACACTAATTGCTACCAAAAGGACAACAGTTCAAACAACTTGGAAGAAGGATGAGACTATCTGTTCCCATAATATTTTGTAAACTTGAGACCCTGTATTGGTTCAGTGTGAGTCAGGATGGGGTTAAGGTCTGTGAGTCTGGGATCTTGCAACCAGCACGTAACCCGCTACACCCCCAGGTCTTCATACGATTGCCTCTGAAGGGACAGAAACTTCACAGGATTTGATATCCTCATTCTTCTTCCAAAGAGGAGATCGCTGGTCGGTTCGAACTGCCAACCTTGTGATTCAAACCTCTCGTTGTTCATTTATTCTTTGATTTATAATGCATCCTCCCTATGGTTCCCAATCATGGTAGCCATCAGCAAGTACTTCTCTTAGTGTAGCTCTCTTCTGAATGACTTTTTGTGTGCATGTGTTGGCATCAATGGAAGTCAAAGGTCAGCAGAGCACAACTATCATAATTATCATGAAATAATGCCTGTGTGTATGTGATTTTTAAAAGCCACTAATTACTGTAACCAATCTGAACAGCAAAATGCATTTCAAGAAGAACTCTAATCGTGCTAACCATGATCTTGGCCAGTCTCAGCGGTGTAGCTCAGAAAGGAATTTCATTTCAACTCTGGTGGATTCTCCTTGTGGTGAATATAGAGAATGGATGGTGTTCACAAGATTAGGTTGACCAGGCAACAGGCCATTCAATCCCAGACACTCTTTAGAGTGAATGTGGCATTGGTCATAATTAACTCTAGTCAACATGAATAATGAATCTTGATGTGTGGTCTCTCTCGTGATTGCCTCGAGCTGTTATAACAAAAAAATGCCACACATGATGAGTGGCTCCAGAGAACAAGAATGTGTTGTCTTATGTGAGGCATCCCCATTGGGGCATGGACTCTCAAGCATGGCCCAGAAGTCACTTGGCATTCCTTGGTGTGATCAATGGAGCTCTTTGGTCTCTCTCTTTCCCTGAATGCCTGTGCCTCCATTTATTCTGCTTTATTTACCTGACACCACCAGAAGGAATCTCACCACCCATCTGCTAGTCTCTCCTGCTATGATGGCTCCAATGTACCTGTCCTGCTGGATGTTATCTCCTCTTTTTTTTTTTTTTTTTTGAAATTCAGCAGTATCAGCAGTGGAACTTTAACTCCAACAGAACGGGAGGAAAGTTCTTGTGACGTATTTCCAAAATTGAGCCAATGACACCATCTGGATCAACATCAAAGACTCTTCTACTCGTGCAAGTTAGACACATTGTCCAAACAAAATTAAACTCACTTCCTTTCAGCCAATTCTCATTCAGAATGACCCTGTAGGACAGAGTGGCAGGAGAGACCAGCCCCTGTAGAAGAACATCATGCTTGGTTAAGTGGTAGGATAATGAAAAAGAGGAGGGCACTCAATGAGATGAACTGACACAGTGATTCGTCAATAGGCTTAGGCATAAGTCACAATTATAAGGATGGTACAGGATCATGCAGTGTTTCGTTCTGTCATGCATGGAGTCGATATGAGTCAGAGTCCTCTCAGTGGAACCTAATATCAGTAACAATAGAACAGAATAGAACTGCCCCTGTGGGTTTCTGGGACTGGGAGTCTTTGCAGGAGTAGGAAATCTCATCTTTCTCCCTCAGAGTTCTTGGGAACTCAGAACTGTTGATGTCATAATTAGCAGCCCACTATTGTCAGGAGAGATAGATCTGTAGAGGGGGGTATCATCATGCTTGGTGAGGAAGTGAGCTGATGGGTGACAGATGGTCCTTTTAACCACAATGATAGACTCAAACATGCTGCTGACTATGAAGATGACACAGGCTGGCAACATAGCCCTGTTTTCTAACAGACTCACACTTACACATAACAGGGGTAAGGATCCAGACCAGTTTCCTTACATAAGACATGCTTGCTCAGGCGCCCGGTAGCTGCCATTAGATTTGACAGTGCTTCAGTGCAGGGTTTAGCTAGACCACACAGAGTCTTGGTGAGAATGACAAGCAGGCATTGTTTTCCATAGACCAGTTTGCAGTTGGGTCTATTCTCTTGGGTTTACTGTAACTGTTTACTATAGTGCACCACTCATAGTGTTTGATAGAACATTATCACACAGGTGGCTGCTCTGCTCCATGCCAGAGAGAATGGTCACGAAAAGACCTTCCTGGGACATCTGGTGCTCCTCCAGGCAGATTGCAGTCTTAATCTGAAATTACTATTAATCTCACTGCCATCGAGTCCATGCTGACTCCTACTGACACCCTGTGGGTTTCTTACTCTGTAACTGTTTACGGGAGTAGAATTTCCCTTCTTTCTCCCTGGGAGCTGTTGATGTCTTGAACTGCTGACCATTCAGATGGCAGCCCAACCCACGACCACTACACCTGCAGGGCATTAATTGAGCTATTACATTCTGATAGCTGGGAAAGACCAACACTGACTAAGAATCAAAGAAGATGGAACTCAGCAACCTACCACTTGGACAAGAAATCTGCACTCCCCAAATAAAGAACTGATATGTTCTGAAAACTTGAAGTCATGTAAATCATGAGAAAAATTGGCTTGGAGATCATGCCTGGACCTTTCAAGGGAAAGTCATTTGGACTTCTTTCCACTTAATTTTCCAGATAATTGCTGTGGTTCCTCTTCATTTCGCCATTAATGCAGCCCAGATGACAGAAAGAGGTAGCAAAGAAAGAGGCGAACTTCGCGGGCGAAGTGGGACTAAAAGGAGATGGCCAGCTCATTAAGAGCATCGGTGCCGTTCCGTTCCGCGTCCTGCTGCTGCCCACAAAGTGTAGCATTTCTCGGCAGGCTGCTGGTCTCCTTCAGGTTTCTGGCAGACCACAGGTTTTGATTTGGAAAGGCTTATGCCCAAGCGCGTTTGTCTTCAGTTACCCTCCTCCCTCCCCCCATGGGCTTGCCAAGCGCCCCCACCCCCCCTTACTCCACACAGAGCCTTTCTTCCAAGATGATGGAAAAGCAAATAAAAGCCACTGAAATACTTTGTGCCAGGCTTTTGTTTTCTTCTGCTCTCCATTTTTTCTGTAGGGGAATTCAATTTCTTCCATTTATGAATCGGATATTGTTGTTTTTATTCATCGTCTTCAAGTCAGTTCCTATTCAAACAACCCTGGGCAAACAGAGAGTGAAACGCCACCCAGCCCTGTGCCATCCCTGTTTTCCTTGCTCTTTTTGAGCCCAGCATTGAAGCCAGCTGCAAATCCATCTTGCCACAGATCTCCTCTCAGTTGACCCTCAACTCCACCAAGCATGGTGTCCTTTTCCAAGGACTGGTCCCTCCTCAGACTATGTCCCACAGGACCGAGATGAAGTTTCATGAGTCTCATTGTGGCTGTCCACTCTCCAAGACCGATTTGTGTGTTCTCTTGAGGGTCCTCGGGACTTCAGTTATTCTTTCCCAGCAGGATCATTCAAATGCATTGGGTCTTCTTCCATCTTCCATGTTCACCATCCAGCGTCCACATGGGTGGGAGGTGGCTGAACAGAGGACAGCTCGCATCAGGCATCTCATGGGTCTATCAGTCACACCGTTGCCCTGGGATACTTTAAAGAGATCTTAGACAGCAGATGGGTCCAGTGCAATATGGCATTAGCTTTTCTTTTTTTCCCTCTCATTAAACTTTGTTTTAGTGAGTCTCAAAATCCTGTGACAAACGTATGGCCAAGTTGTTTTCCATTTTAAAAGTACTGGTTTTTAAAATGAATACCTTAAAACTGCCACACAAAAAGGAAACATATGGTCCACAAACATTCCTTTCCTGATCATTAACCATTCCTTGACTATTAAACGTAAGTGGCTGATCGAGGCAAACAGTTCTGAGTCCATTCTTCCACCGCTGACTGAGACTGGGGTGGCAGGTGGGAAGGAGGATAGTCATTTAGCTGCTTGGCCTTCTGGGCAGACTGGATGACCTTATCCACTCCAGCAGCCTTGCGGTCCACTTGTGTTAGGCCAGGCTGACTAGAGGAACAAATTCTGCAACGTTCATCAATGTGTTAAAAAGAACTTGATATCAAAGACTAAAACTTCCCATTGGGAGATGGAACCGGGGGGTGGGGGGAGAGCGGGGAAGAGGAACTGATATCAAGGTCTCACATAGAAAGAAATTGTTTTGGAGATGATAATGGCAACCTATGTACAATTGTACTTGAGACATTTAATGTGTGGATAGCTGTAAGAGCCCACAATAAAATGATTTATTAAAATAAAAAAGAAAACATCCCAGTCCAAGTTCAAAAATCCAATATTAGCCCTTAAGTCTGATACTAGCCCATAAATCCCTCTTCAGAGTCATAGTAGGGTCAAGTATCATTTTAGTTCATTTTAAATTTGCAATAATTTGAAAAAATACTCTTTCAAGACAGAGACTAAAATTGAGAATAACAATAATAAGAAAACCCACTGCCACGAAGTAGGACGGGTCTCTGTAAGGTTACTGAGACTGTACATCTTCATAAGGAGCAAACTCATTCACTGCCATCAAGTCGATTCAGTCTCATAGTGACCCCATATGACATGGTACATCTACCCCTGTGGATTTCCAAGACTATAACTCTTTACGGCAGTAGTAATCCCCATCTTTCTCCCCCAGAGCAGCTGGTGGTTTCAAACCACGGACCTTATAGTTAGCAGCCCTACACCATTCCCATCTGTGCAGCAGGGAGCAGGGATTCGTGAGCTTTTAGATCCTGAAATCTCCCCCTTCCCAAATAGGAAACCCACACTCACATCATTCACTCACTCCAAGTGCTTTGCTCTTTGAAATTTCACGTATCAGATGAATGCATGACTTTCTCATTGTGTCTGGATTAACTTCAGATCTATCTGAGGGCCAAGCCATGGCTGGAAATTCGTGTAACGACATCCAATTAGAAAATTCTTTTACAAAATATGTCACCGTCATTTCACTTGAGAAGTTTTATAAACACTCCATGCAGGATCTCAAAGGCCCTGTTCCATTCCTTGGGTCATTGAGTGTCAACCCAAATGGATTCCAGGAGAAAATAATCCATTCAAGGGGAAAAATGGAAATGAGAGTGGGGGTGGGGTAGAAGGATAGATTTCATCATATGATTTTTAAAGAACACTTGATGGGATTTACTTAAGATCAGCTTAAAGCACCTGTTCAACGTGTGCGGATATGTGATCTATTTCTTCGCCTTGATTGTTTTATGTGGGAAAAGTCACTGGGCCTTGAAAGGCTTGAGAGACTGAGTCAACAAGAAAAGACATAGAAAGGTCGCTCTGAGGGTGTCCTGCTTGACATTGCCTTCACGGGAACCTCATAACTGCAGGCGCAAGTTTTACAAGTGATAAGGTTCTTGGAAACCATGTGGTTCAATTTCATAGCTTAAAGACACACTCACCGCTGCAAAAAGGCAATGTGGAATAAAGTAGCCAAGGGGTATTTTAACAGAAATACTTAAAATTTAATAAATCTGCCTAATTGGTTCCAAGGCTATCCAAGGCCCTTGCTTGTCATGTCAGTGCCGATGTAAAGTCTGTCTTTAGGATGCCAGTTTTCCATGACTGCCATGGGGAGAAAAATCACTCCCCAAACAGCCCTGCTTCGTGTATTGATTTGCGGCTGAGTCATCCCCAAATTACTTCCCAAAGTATATGTTTCAATTAGCGCTGGCAGATGTAAAATCAAAAACAAAATAAATCTCTGGCAGAGCCTATAAAATTAATGTAAATAACCTTAAAAAAAAAAGTATGGCTTTGGCATGGTTAGGAACACTAGAAAGTCATCCAGGAACGGGCAGGCTCTTTGAAAGATGAATATCTGATATTTTCTGAGATATATCTGGTATATCAGATACTGTCTTATCATCCTTCAGCTTTGATTTCTGGTCCCCTGTAAACGCTCTTTCAGATTAAGTCAATTCTGACTCATAATGACCCTGTAGGACGTGACAGAACTCCTGTGGGTTTCCAAGACTGTAGCTCTTTACAGGAGTAGAAAACCTCACCATCTTCCTCCAGAGGAGCATCTGGGGGTTTGAACTGCTGACCTTGTGGTTAGCAATCCAAGACATAAGCACTCTGCTACCAGGACTCCCCCTGTCCCTTCCCCACTCCTCCCCAGATATTTAGAAAGATGAACCCAGTGGAGATCATGAATCAGTTGGGATCAAGCATGAAACAATGAATGTAAATCTTTGAAATACAAGAAGATTTCAAAAATTTCATAGAAAGATGAAATTATCTCTTCATTCCATTTTGCCATGAACTTTTAGAAACCCTTGCACACCCCAGCTAAAGAGAGTGAGGAGCCCCTACGTGGTGCAAACTCCATTGCTCACTGAGAGGTCTGTTGTTCAAGTCCATCCAGATAGAAGACCATCCTAATAATCCAATTATGAAAACAGGACACAGTTCTAATCATGTATACATGCAATATGGTGTGCCCATGTGACAGAATTGCCTTCAAGGAAGCCAAGGTTTTAAAAGTGAAGGAGGATATTGCACCTAGCTGGAAGCATCCCACCCCCTGGCACAGCAACGGAAAGTTCCAAGAACAAGTCTGAAGGCTGGACTCCAGCATCTCCAGTTTGTCCTCTGTGTGGCCTTCCCCGTTCACCTCTCTGGACCAGAGCTGCCCTTTTGTTAACTGTGCTTTGTCTCTTGCAGTTCTTTCCGATCTAAAGTCTCCACTATATTTACAACTGTATGTGGTAATGAATGTACCTTCTATATGGGTCAAAGGAGTGTTGAAAAGCAAGGAAGTGACTTGGAGGACTCATCTGTGCCTGACACAAGACATATTCTGGTGAATGTTGGACACTGAAAAAGAAGATCGAAAAGAACCCATGTATTTGAATGTTGGTGCTGGAGGAGAATATTGCAAGTAACATGGCTTGCCAAAAGAAGAAACAGGGCTGAGCCCCGGTGGCGTAGTGGTTGTGCGCGGGACTGCGGCCCACTGGGATGGAGGTTCAATTCCAGCTCCCACGAGCAAAGGCTGGGCCTCCTACTCCCACCACCTGAGGGCAGTGATGCCTAAAAAAAAATTTTTTAAAAAAGAAGAAACAATTTTGTCTTGCAAAAAGTACAGCCAGAGTGCTCCTTAGAGGCAAGGATGGTGAGACTTCATCTCACAGATTTAGACATGTTGGCAAGAGAGTATAGTCCCTGGAGAAGGACACCATGCTTGGTAAAGTGGGGGGTCAGCATAAAAGAGGAAGATTGTGTTAGTCTGGGTAGACTAGGGAAACAAATTCATAGGCACTCAAATGTGTGTCCGAAAAAGCTTTAGAGACAAGAGCAATTGAATATTCAGAAAACAGCCCAGCCCAGTCCAGATCAAGTCCATAAGATCACTATTATCCCATATGTCTGATACCAATCTATAAAGTCCTCTTCAGATTTACGGAACACATGCAATGACCCCAAATGGAGTAAGATCACAGGTCATTGGGTGGGAAGTCTTGTGGATCCAGTGGCTTTATGAGCATCTCAGCATTGGCCGGAGTCTCCACGTGGTTCCCCCAGCTCAAGGCAGTAGCATAGCTCCATGTCTCTTGTCAGCTGCAATGTCCACTATGGAGTGAGCAGAGAGAAAGAGACTGTCTCCAGTCCCCAAGAAGGAATACAGGCGTTCCCAGAGTCCTCAGGAGAAGGCCAGGCCCACACAGGAGCTGATTGGCATGATAGACTCCACCCCTTTGCTCTTAATCCTCTCAAATTGACAAATGATTATATAAATCCCCCACAGACGCTCACTGTGATGGCTGCAACAGTGGCTACAGGCATAGGTTCCCACATAGGAACAGTTGTAAGGATGGTGCAGGACCAGGCCGTGTTTCCTTCTGCTGTACGTGTGGTCACGGTGAAGCTGAACTGATGGCTCTTTCAGGTAAACATTGGACTGCTAACCAGAAAGTGAGAGGTGTCAAACTCCACAGCTGCTTCTCAGAAGAAAGGTGAGGCTGTCTGCTTTGGTAAAGATTTATAATTTCGAAAAGCTGACATAGGGTCACAGTGCGTCAGAATCAACTGCATGGCAGTGCGTCTGGTTTGAGTTTGGAGTGTGTGTGTGTGTGTGTGTGTGTAGTGTGTGCATTTGTCCCACTGCCATCAAGTTGATCCCAACACGTAGCAACCTTAATAAACAGAATAGAACTGGCCAAGCTGTTATCCTCCCAGAAGTGGACCTCCTCTTCTATCTCTGGGGAGAGACTTGTAGGTTCCAACTGCTGACCTTCCGGAGAGAAGACAAGAATGGAACCCATTGCACCACCAGGGCTCTGTGTGCCTGTTGCATATGTCAATATGCATGGGCTCTGTGTGTGCATATGCTCTTTTGCAAACACACACACCTGAATACACTGTGTAGACAACCTTCTGCATGGGCTCTGTGTGTGCATAGACTCGCATATAGACACACACGCACACCTGTATACACTCTGTAGAGAATCTTCCAAAGATTAGACATAGTGTTTGCATTGTGTCTCATGGCAATAGTAAACTTTCAACATGCCTCACTGGAGACTTGAATGGCAAGCCGAGTTTAATGAAATCGCCTCTCACTGAAAATAATAGCTTTCACTGCTGCCCCATCCTCAGACCCATTGCTTTTCTTTGACCCTTCTGAAGAAGACAACGCCCAGCATTGAGCTACCCAACTCTCTATAAACATCTCTCCTGGAGTCTCTTGTGTCAACCACAATAAAGATGGGCAGACAGCTACCAGGCATCCCAAGCAAGTCCAGGGTGGAGGGACATTTCTCTCCAGTGAATGGAAGCAACACCTGACTCTGCCTGAGGGTCCCCTGACTGAGGAAATGAACCCTGCCTTGCCATCCTCTCGGGTTCCAGAAGTTTCCAGAGAGGAGGCATTCCAAACAAAGGGCTAGCGATCCAGAGCATGGCAGAGCCCCTTCCACCACTCCTTCCTCCATGCCCACAGCCCAGGATCCCACGGCCCAGACACGGCAGCCTTTTTAGCCTTGCCGGCAGCAGGGGGCACATCTGTGCTAGAAATTGCTCACACACTCCTGAGGGCCGGATCATTTATAATTTTGCGTTTTATCCCCTCAACTAAGCAGAAAGATATGTGCAAAAGTGGTCCAGCTTTTTAACTACTTCCTGTCTGGTCCTCAACAGGGACTTTTCTTTAGATTCCCTGCATTGTCTTTCTCTGTACAGTACCAAATTCCACGCATCTCCCTCAAGCTACCTGTTCTATTGAAATTGGCCAGCCTGCTGACTTAAGAGAAATAAGAAAACTCCTGACATCTAGATGCAAACCAAGCTCACAGCCGTTGAGTTGATTCTGCTTCAAGTGACACTGCGGTGACCCTATAGGAACCAGTAGGACTGTCCCACAAGGCCTCCAAAGTTGGACTTCGTTACCAGGGCAGACCGCTTCATCTTCCTTCAGAGGAGCAGGTGGTGGGTTCAAACTGATGACCCTTTGGTTAGCAGTAAGACCTTTAACTAACCACTGCACCAACAGGACTCCTACATTACCTTCAAGCTTATTCCCACTCCTGGTGAGCCTTGGTTTAGAGAGTAGATCTGCCCCACTGAGTTTGTGTGGTTACGATCTTTAAGAAAGCCAGGCACCAAAGTGTTTCTTTCATAGGGCTGCTTGGTGCTTTCTAAACTGCAACTTCAGCCATGGATTCCTCTCTCTCTAGAAATCCTTCTATGTTGGGCCATGGACTTCTGACGTCCACCATGGCGTTGTCACTTCTTCATACTCATCCTAGACCTGCCACTCCCTGGTCTTCAGCCGACATTGTGAGCATGCCTGTGTAGCCTCCACTCTATGATCCTGGTGTCTTACCATTCTCTGTGCTTTACAACAGTGAAAGAAGGGCGACTGCATTTGAAGAATCCTGATGGTTTCTCTGCCCTTTGCTGTCCCTCTAGCCAGACCCCACTCAGGAAGAAGCATCCTCAGCTTGATGAATTATGAAATAAAAGATGTCAGGGGTCCCCTTGTTCACCCCCATCACCCAGTGACATATTTACAGAAAATCGCACCCATGAAAAACAACAAACTCACAGTCCTACTCAAACACTGGACAGTCATCTTTTACATGGCACGACCTACAGGAGAACTGAACAATATACACGGAGCTTCTCTGCCTTTTCCTTAACATCCTATGGCACCCTGTGAGCATCAGGCAGCACCTTCCCTTCTTGCACAGATGAAAAGGGGTCTGTGATGTGCTCAGACACCCACCGAGATGACACCCACCGAGGTTCTCAAATAGAAAAGGGTTGGTTTTAACTTACAAAGATCTCTGGAAACTGGTTAATAGGAACTGCTGAGTGCCCTCCACTCCAAGGACTTTCTTCCTAGTCTCTCTCAGTCTCAAAGCTCTTATGAAAACTCGCGAGCATCAGAATGACACACAAGGGTCCCCTGACAGAAGGATGCTGGTGGTTGCACAGGAAAGAAATGCATCCAGATCTCCTACAGAAGTAAACAACATTTAACAGTAACAAATAGACAACCACAGAGGTGTCAAGTGAGATGCTTTGTTTAAGTAGAACTGAGACATTGAGCAATAATAGGAGGCTAAGGATGGCAGAAGACAACTTGAAGATCTCTTCATTTTGCAGATATGTAGCAAGGTTGAGATGTCCCTTTGCAACACAGAACCTGAAAGTTACAGCATTTCATCAACCCCAAATATAATCCATGCCAAAGCTGTTTTTGTTCGTGAGAATTCATCAGTGACTACCTTTTTTCCAACCTTTTATCAATTCGGAAATAGACACTAAATCATCACACACTCTTTTCAGAAGACCTTGCCTGCCACCACTCCCAGATGCTGAGCCCCAAACAGCAAGCCTTCTCTCGTGGACGGTTGCATGCCACTAGGTAGCACAGTTCTATGTGCTCA
>PVJH01046898.1:0-11514 GCA_004026705.1 Nesogale talazaci
TTTTTTTTTTAGAGCGGGGTTCTCAGCCTTCCTAATGCTGTTACCCTTTCATACAGTTCCTCGTGTGACAATGACCCCCAACCATAAAATTATCTTCATTACTATACATAACTGTCATTTTGCTTTAAATTGTAATGAATCGCCATGTAGGTCTCTGATTTGCTGGATGTATTTTCATTGTTACAAATTGAACATAATTGAAGCATAGTGATTCATCACAAAAACAGCATGTAATTATAGATTGTGAAATATTTATTTCTAATGACAAATGAAATTTTGTCTTGAAGCATGGCGTAGAGTGGGTAACAGTCTTAAGGTAACAACAGTAACTACATGGCTACATTTTGCGACTGTGTGCGTACTAAGTCAACATCAGAGTGAGATTGAAATAGCTACTTGCTCATCAGGTCCCCATTATCTAGATGTGGCCGGACCCTGCTGGAGACCAGAGAGAAGCAGTGTCTCAGATCCCAAAACAATCGGAAATAGGTGTCTTCCACCGGTCGTTGGTGGTCCCTGTGAAAGGGTGGGTCACAAAGTTCCTGTTCTGGCTCACTCTTCACCCCACCCACATTTTTATTGCTGTATAATCCACACATCATCCAATTCAATTGCTCAATCAAGAAGGGGTGTACAATCATCACCACAGTCAGCTTTAGAACATCTTCTTTCTTGAACTATTGTTATCCGCTTCTCCTTTCCCCCCAACCTCCCCTCCCACAGTCCCAAGGAACCATCAATTCGTCGTGGTTCTAAAGATTTACCTATCCAGGGATTTCACATAACAGGAAAGCATTTTCAAACAACAAAAACTAATAAGAATAACTAAGTAGAGGAGGTCTTACTACCTCCATTAAAAAGAAAGCAGAATGTATTAAAATATAGAATAAACTTAAGTGGGTCATCAGGATGTTAAATGGTCGGGTGCTTCATTTTAACCTCGCGGTCTCTGCAACGATGCTTTTTTCCAGTGCATGCTGCCTGGTAACGAGCCTGTTCACACCCCTGGTCCATGGTCAGAGGGGATTCCTCGGGGGATTTCCCACATGTATTTCCTGTTTGGGCCAGAGCCAGGTAGCCCCTCCTTCCAGCCTCTCAAGAAGATGCATGATCTGCTGAATTTCAAAGCACCTGCCTTCTGTGTTTCCCAGAACTTACCTCCCTGGACAGAACACAGCCCCGTACTCCCTAGCATGGTTTCCTAGCAACTGCAGCACCAGAAACCTCTCTTCCCCTTCTCAATCCACCTGCCTTTTGCTCAAACCGTGTGTGTGTGTGTGTGTGTGTGTGTCCTCCCATCCCAATACCAGCTGCGACTCCCTAACCTACACTGTGGGACCTGCCTGGAAGCTCAAGATGCTTCTGCCCGCTCTCTGCTCTCCCTTCCCCTCCCGAGAGTTCTTTGCCCTTAGTAAAGCCACTCGTTGCTTCATGTCTTTGAACTCTGCCTCTGTTTGCCTCTCATTTCCCCTTTACTTTTTTTTAACATACACAACTTTAAAATGGTTCTAAAGGGAGATGCAGTGTTAAGATATTACATTTTGACTTAACTACATCTGCCATACTCGACTGTACAATGCTCTCTATCTGATAACTCACAGACCTCAACTATGATTGGAGGTTAAAATCAGGTGTGGACCCTGCAAATGGATTTGGGGTCTTCACTGTCATCCAACAACTTCTGCCAGCCAGGTGGTCGCAATTTCAACTGTGATGCCCTCTCCTCCTTTAGTCTTGGATTCTGTTATTTACAATCCTTGGATCACACAGGCTGGTGCACCTCTTCCGTGTGGATTTAATCGATGTCTGACGTAGGCGACTACTATTTGTTTGAAAACAACTGAGCTGACTTATTCTTCCATCCTCGGTATTGGAGCCATTCATGACACTACCCTCATCAACTTCCTCCTTTTCTAGGGTCCCACTTTTAAAATTCTTGGGGGGTTCTTAACAGCTCTTATCATAATCCACACACACACATCCATTGTGTCAGACACACTTGTACATACGTGGTCAGCATCATTTTCAAGACATTTTCTTTCTACTTGGATCCTTGGTATTAGCCCCTCACTTCCCCCTCTTCTTCCCCCATGTCCCCTTGATGATTTACACATTCGTTTTTTTTCTTCATGTCTTACAGTGACTTCTGTCTCTTTTCACCCACCTTCCTGTTGTCCGCCCCCCCGGGGGGGGGGGACCATACGTCGATTATTATCATCAGTTCCCCCCTCCCTTTGCTTTACTCACCTAGCGTTGCTGATCCCCTTATTGGTCCCGAGCGGTTTCTCTGTTCTGGAGTCCCCGTGTGGGGAGCGCTTATCTGTACCAATATACATGCTCTGGTTTAGCCAGATTTGTGTATTTTGTTGGTGTTATAGTGCACCCTTCCTTGTGACCCTTCTAACAGGGAGTGTCCAATTGACTAGTGATGGGCCTTGGGTCTCCACTCTGCCCTCCCCTTCATTCCCATTGATAAGATTTTTTTTTTGTCTGTTGGTTTTATTTTGGGCCTTTGATAAAGTGACCAGATGTCTGCTTTTGGCGGGACAGTCCCGATTGCAAACAGTTTTTCCTGCGTCCCTCGGTGTTTTTTAAAAGTCCCACTTTTTGGAAAGAATGCATGACAAGCTAGGGAACAGTGGGAAAACCGGAAGGGAATATACCCCTTCTATTCCCACCCCCATGCCCGGTCAATGGTGTCCCGTTTTACCAATGTTAAAATCTGATCACTTTAGTCTTTGATGCCTGATATCTGATCCCTTCGACACCTCATGATCACACAAGCTGCTGTGCTTCTTCTATGTGGACTTTGTTGCTTTTCAGCTAGATGGACGCTTGTTTATCTTCAACCCTTTAAGACCCCAGACTCAATTTATTTTGAGAACCGGCCACCCTCTGCTTTCTTCACCACATTTGCTTAGGCACCCAGTATGTCTTCAGTGACCCTGTCAGGGGAGGTGAACATCACAGAGTGATGCCATGTTAGTAGAACAGATTGTTTTTGCGCTGAGGGAGTACTTGAACGGAGACCCGATGTTCCTCTGGTGCCATAAAGCTTTATAAATAAATATATGTACACAGGTCTATTCCCCTATCTTGATATAGTAATGTATTCACATATATACATGCCTGTATGTGGACCTCCATAAATGTCCTTTGCCTCCCACTTCTCCCCTCCACTTCCTTTGACTTTCCTCTTGCCCCACCATCATGTTCAGCCTTCATTCTGGTTCTGATCATTCCTCTGGGCTACATTGCCCTGATCGAGCGCCCCCAAGCATCCTATGCCTTCCACGAAGTAAGTCAAGCTTACTCCAATTCCCTCCAGTTCTTCCCATGTGGCAATGTGCTTCGTGCATTCATCATTGCTTTTTAGGTAGTGCTCCCCTCTCTGTATCTTTCATATTTTCTTAATCCTCGATTTCCATAATGGCCGTACATACCTGAAGGTTCGCTGACAATGGACAAGAATTCCTATCTCTCCACAGCTCTTTCAACGCTTCATACTTTCTGATTTCTTGAATTGGGCTACCTTTGAGGGGTTTACATGGTATCTCATTGTTGTTTTCATTTTCATTTCTCTTATGGCTGAGAACCTAGGACATTTTCTCATATATTTTTGGCCATTTGGGTTTTTGCCCTTGAGAAACTTCTGTTCAGGTTCTTTGCCCACCTCCTCAGTGGGTGATTGGTTTTTTTCTTGCTATAAGTTAGCAGAGTATTGTAGATTTTAGTAATAAGGCCTTAGTCTCTGAGTGTCATTGCTGAAGATGTTTTCCCAGTTTATGGCCTCTCTTATAACTCTTTTGGTGAGTTCTTTCAATGTACATTGGTGTTTTTTCTTCAGTTTATCCTACTTGTTAATTTGTGCCTCCTCTGTGCTTGTGTCCTTCCCTATTTTTTTTTAAGGCATCACTGCCCTGGTGGTGGGAGGAGGAGGCCCAGCCTTTGCTCCGTGGAGCTGGAATCGAACCTCCATCCCAGTGGGCCACAGTCCCGCGCACAACCACTACGCCACCGGGGCTCAGCCGTCCTTCCCTATTTTTGATAGCCTGTGTATCCTCTGAGTCAAAGTCCTCAGGTTTGTCCCAATGCCCTCATTGATGGCTCCAATAGTTTGGGGTTTTACCTCGAGGTCTGTGATCCACCTTGAGTTTATTCTTGTGCATGGAGTGAGGTAAGGGTCTTGCTTCACTTTTCTGCAGGTAGATATGCATTTTTTTTCAGCACCACTTATTGAAGAGGGCATCCACTTCCCATTTGATACTGTTGAGGTCCTTATCGAAGATCAGTTAGTTATCTGTATGCTGAGGATGATATTTCTGGGTTCTCAGTCATTTTCCATTGGTCTGTGTACCTGTCTTAGAGATAAGAAAGAGGTTTGCGGCGGCGTAGTGGTTGTGCGCGGGACTGCGGCCCACTGGGATGGAGGTTCCATTCCAGCTCCCAGGAGCAAAGACTGGGCCACCTACTCCCACCACCTGAGGGCAGTGATGCAAAAAAATAAAAATAAATAAATAAATTTTTAAAAAAGAAAGAGGTTTGTTTACAAAAGCAACTATACATTAAGAAAACATCCCAACCCTGTCCAATCCAAGGTCCTAAGTCGGATATTAGCCCATAGGTCCGAAACCAGTCTATAATGTCTTCTTCAGACTCACAAAACACATGGAATGATGCCAAATCCAGGATGATCACAAGCCAGAGGGGCAGAATGCCTTTGGAGCCAGTGGCATTGTAAACATCTCAGCGCTGGCAGGGGTCTCCAAAGGGCTCCTCCGGCTTCAGAGGTCTGGTTGCATCCGTGTGGCGTGTCCGGCTCAGGGCACCAGGGTACGGCCCTGTGACTTCTCCTCAGGGATGTCTTCCAGGAAGTCCGCCTTGTCAGTAGAGAGTCTCCAGGTGAGTTCAGTCAATGGAAGGTCTCCAAGGAAGAGGGGTGGAGAGAGTGAGACCCGGAGGCAGATCCTTGGTGGAAATACTTCACATTCCTGGTATAGACGCTCCCAAGGGAAAGAATCGAGGTGGGACACATTAGAAGGGTTCTAATCTAACAGCGGCTCTCAGGAGCAGCACTGGGTAGCTCCGACGACCACCAGAAGGCAGTGACGCCTGAAAAAAAAAAAAAGCAGTTCAAATGGTTCAGTGCAACTCCCTTGAGTGAGTCGGCTAGTAGACTGGCAGTCCTTGGAGTCTTGAGGGCTGCCGGGTAGTCCTCTGTAGAGCAATTCAGACTATCTGGCCACAGGCAGCAAATGACAAAGCAGGTCACCAACAGCCAGATGACAGAGTCCGACAGTCCCCAGCTCAAGAGATGCATATTCCAGGAGCGTGGTGAAGCAGGGCTGGATGGAACCTCAACTCACAGTGACATAGTCCACGGATTAGGTGTCCCACGGGCAGTGTTGCTTGGAGATCGAGGCACAGGACGAAGAGGGCAGTTGGCTGGTGCGAAGATCCGAGAGCCAGGATGGGACTCTCTGAGCCATTTCTATCTCCGCCCTTCAATTGATCTTACGTGTGTTCATTGGCCATGTTGTCACACAGAACTACCTATCTTCTTTGGCCATATTGGCACCACAAGCTTACCCATCACCTCCGACTACACTCTCTTCCCATGCTCTGCGCCCCACAATGGGCATTTGATGGTCTGCACAGTCAGCCCCTCGCCGGATTTAGCGGCTGATAGCGAGCGTCTCCACAGATGAAGTCAACTTGGCCCCTGCGCTTTCCATCTGGAGAGGGCCACTCACAGTCGCTGTGTGTGTGTGTTGTTTTCCACAAAAGGTATTTGCTACGAACGAGTCGTTCATTTTCCAAAATTCCATCATGTGATCTCCAGTTTTGATTCTGTGACCAAGACCCTCTTTTCCAATGACTGCTTGTTCCTTCCTCTTCGCTTCCAGCGTTTGCCTTCCAATCGTCAACAATTATCGAGGCACAGGCGTCTTGATTGCATCTTTGGCCAAGTTTAGACTAGAGACTTTGGAAGAATCCCCCAGTTTCTGCACCACCAGCTTTGGTCGCGTGGGAGCAAGTGCAAATAATGGTTGTGTTGACCGGGTTGTCTTGTATGCAGATAGATTTTTTCTTCTCACAGGTAGCATCGGACTCCAAGATGGCGCTGGAAAGGCCCTTTTTGATGATGGGTGAGACACTGTTCCTCTGGACGCTCATTCTCAGAATGGTAAGAGATCTGATTTTCTCATTCAAATGGCCACTACTCGCCCTACTGCAGCGATCTCTGGGCATTCTATTTCATGCTGGTGGATTTTCAACTCTCCTAGATTAATCCCTCACACCTTCCAAGTTCTGATCACGAATCGATGTTTGCAGCTGTTTCTTCTCATTTTGAGATGTGCCCTCTCTGCAAATGAGCGTCCAGAAGGCCTTGTTCCGACGGACTTCATCTAAATCAGGTGGTCAATTCTACTTTAAGAAGACAGACAGCACCTCCTCGGTCATATTTTGAGTACCTTCCGATCCGAGGGTCTCCCATTCTGGCTCCATCTCTGACAAGGGTCTTGTGAGAGCTGTGAAGATTTCCGCGTCTGCCAGTGCTTCTGTGCGATCCACAGGCGTTTCCGTGCCTGATTCTTCTGAGCTGGGCAGGCTGCTTCGTGGGCTGGTCTTAGTCTGGGAGCTCTGCTGCAATCGGTTTACGCTGGGTGACCCTGCTGGCATGTGAAACACCTGGGCTATCGCTCCCTGAGTCACAGCCGCAAGCCAGCCCCCAGTGTGACACGCCGACAGACAAACAGTGGTCAGGATCCCACCATGGGATTTTGTCCTCAAAGTTTTCCCTGATTGCTCTCAGGCAAATTAGCATGGAGGGATTCGTTTTCAAGCTCACTAATTTGGCCATCCCTGGACTTGATTCTGCTCCATTACCTCTTCAGTATATGATCCTTTTTACAAAATGTCAATATTACTCTTCGAGAATTCCGCATGCGATTTTTTGTTTTCTTTTTTTATCTGTAGTCAGTTTGCTCGTCATGGTGTCCTGAATTCTTCTGTAGCGCTATGATTTCTTCGATCCCATGCTTCTCAATCATTTCCTCAGTTCGTTAAAAGCACCCAAATATCTTTTTTAAAAATATAGATTTTGGCTGAGCCCCGGTGGCGTCAGTGGTGGAGTGCGGGACTGCGGCCCGTGGGCTTGGTGGTTCAAATCCAGAGGCGGCTCTCAGGAACAGCGCTGGGTAGCGCCCACGACCACCAGAGGCAGTGATGCCAAAAGAACCAAAAATATACAGATAGATTATATTGGGGGCTCTTATAACATTCAATACATTTGTATTAAGCACATTTGTACGCACTGTTATATTCATTTCCAAATATTTTCTACTTGAGCCCTTGGTATAAGCTCCTCTTTCCCCCTTTTCTCTAGTTTTTTTTAAATTCCAGTTCCCCATATTTCTCCACCTCCTCCTCCCCCATGAACCCCTAATAATTTACAAATGTTATAACCCTTTCATATCATACACTGTCCAATGTGTCCCTTCACCCACCCCCATTGTCCACACCTCAGAGAGGTCATATGTAGACCCCTGAAATTAGTTCCCACTTTCTACTCCACCATCCCTCCACCTAGTATCACCACTCCCCCCACTAGTCGTGAGGGATCATCTATCTTAAAATTCCCATGTTTCCAACTCCAGTGTACATCCCCTGGTCTAGCTGGATCTGTCTGCTAGAACTGGGATCATGATAGTCGGTGGAAGCAAGCATTTGAGAACCAGAGGAAAGTTGCATATTTCATTGTTACTACACTGCACCTTGACTGGCTCTTCTCCTCCCTGCAGCCCCTCTGTAAGAGGATGTCGCTTCACAAACAGCCTTCTGAATAGCTTACAGGGTCATCCCAGTGTCATCTCTCCCTCAGAAAGCTTTCTGGCTCTGTACTTTGGTCACTTGTTTGAACCACTCTGTCTTGTTTGGTTGTGTGAATTAAAGCTGTCTGCTGTGGCTGAGGCACTGTGGCAGTGTCGTATTTGTATTTCACGGATGACCGCGTGGCAATCTTCTTACACACTCACTGCCTGCTTTTGTTGCGTATGATCAGGAATACGCGTGGGCACAATTCCACGTTTGTTGCTCACGTGGCGCAGCCGAAGGTGAATCTGGTCCGTGCTGTCTGCCAAATGGTCACGTGGTGCAGAAGGCAGTGAGTCTTGCCCAGTGGGTGGGCCTGCAGGGGATAGGTGTGGCTGGGCTGTGTGGACACTGCTGCTGCCTCCTCTGGGTGGGGTTCTAATAAGAGAATCCTCCCCAAAATAAGTGTGCAAAGAATAATTAATTCACAAGAAATAAGAAACCACCAGATGAAAGTAGGCAAACAGACACAAGAATTAAAGTGGAAAGGAATTTTAAAAGCCAGATAAAAATAGTGTGCATAAAAGAAAAACACAACAAACAAAACTAGGGAAGTGGGAGAAAGAGAACGGTAAAGAAAAAAGTAAGAGAAACAAAAAGGAATGTACTGGGGGGTGGGGGGAGAAATCAATAAAGTGTAAAAATGGAAGGCAAAGAATGGATGAGAAAACAAGTGAGGGGAAAGAGAAAAGATAAAAACAGAGAGAACGCCCCCCACCCCCCGATCCAGAGAGAAGAAAACCATGGGGACAGAGCATCAAGTACAGGTCAGTGTCCCTGCCATCCAAGCTTATGCAGAAAGGGGGCAAAGCAGGGAGGGATAATGGGATGGGATGGAGTCCCTGCTGGTCTGAGAGATTCTGGAGGCAGGGCGTCTGATTCAGGAGTTCCTGTCCGCTCAGAAGGTGGCTGAGATCAAGGAACTTGTCCCTGAAAGTTCTTTGGGGCCAGAGGTCTGCACGAGCAAAAGGCAGCTGGTTAGGAAAGGAGTTTTGCCCACCTAGGGGGTGGCTGGGGGCCATCTGCTTGTGCAGCAGTGGCTGCATGGTCTGATGAGGGAGGTCACGCATCTCCAGACCCAGGCATGGTGCTCCCTGCACCCAGTCCAGCAAGGCAAGCCTCCAGCTTCAGGTGGAGCGTAGGCTGTGCAGGAGCACGGGGTGGGCTGGGTCATCACCAGCCTCAGGGTGGATGAGAGGGTGTGCGAGGTTTCTGCTCACCCAAAAGGTGCGGGGAGCAAGGGGAGGATCCAGCCGTCCTGGTCACCAGCCCCCAGTGTCCTGCAAGAATGCTGCTTGTCCAAGTCCAAGGTGGCTGCACTGTATGACTGGCGGAGTTCACCTGTTCTGCCTGCCTTCTTTCCTGCCCGTTTTGATCGGCTTCAATCCACTTGCCCATTTCAATCCCCTTCTCCCGCCTTTCCCCTGCAGCTCGGGGCTCTCCAATGACCAGCAGCGTCACTTTCACTTTGCCTTCTTGTGCTTCCTTGTGGAGTTTGGGCAGTGTGTCTGCCTCGACCACGGTCTTGCCGGAAATCAAAGTCTTTTCGAGAGATGGCAGCCGGTGCAGGGTTGATTGCATGCGATAGCTCTGCTGGCCTAACTCACCTTCTGCTCCCACCTGTGGATGGGAGGCCAGTCCGTCGTGTGGGATTCAACGGGCTGCAGAAGCCCGACTCTACCAGGAAGCAGAGAGGGGGACGCTGGCACATGCAGACTTTGGACGATGGGAGTCAGCACCCAGAGGGGCAACCCTCAACCAGTGGAGGATCGTGATGGAGGGCCACTGCTCCCAGCTCCCATCTTTGTCTTGGCCCTTCTACTTCCTAGATTATCTCGGCCAGCCGGCCATTTCTCTCCGTTACAGCACTTCCATCATAGTAGCCACTCCCTGCAAGGCCACCACATCCTCCTCCTTCCCCACCTGCTCCTCCCAGACAGACCCTGTGCCATGTGCAGGGAGGGCCTGGAGATGTGCACCGGCTGCAGACTTCTGCCTCTCAGTCCCTGGCCCTCCCTTCCAATGGAAGACCGAGAAGAACCCCCACCCCCACCTACTGCCCCCAGGAAAACCAGGCCCGCCCCAGCGGGCGGCCAGAGGCAGTGAGGTGGGCTGAGTTGAGAGGGCTGCAGAAGGGGTGGAGGACGGGAGTGCTCAGGTTCAAGGGCTGCTGAGCTTAGAACAGGCCACGAGAGGGAGCCTCAGGACAGTCCTGGCTCCCCGAGCCTGGACTTGGGGGACTCGGGGAGCCCCATGGGATAAGCCGCTGGCCTGCAGGCCGGCAGTTCCAAGGGGTCTGTCTGGTCTCTGGAGCCCTGGCCGCCAAGAGTCTTTGAGGGCCTGGTGGCAGCACGCTTGGTGCTGGGGAGGCTGCCTGGCACCGGGCTCTCGGATCGGCTGCTGTGCCCAGTCGCTTTCCCCACTGCGCCCAGCTCGTTCTTTGGCACCCTGGGCGGGCTCCCAAAGCGAACGGCTGGTCCGGCTTCCTGGTCAGTCTTGGGCTGTGATCGGGAAGGGTCCATCAACACCACAGGGGCTTATTTTTAAATCATCTTTAATGCATTTTTAACGTTTGTTGCCTCGTTTACCAGATAAATCATCTAAATAAATAGATGCTATAGTCTCTTACCAATATCAATACAAAAATAAAACCGCGCTCTGCCTCCGCTCTCACGCTCCCAGCACACCCCCACTCTGCAGAGGCCTGTGCTTGGAACCAATGCCCCCCTCCCTCCCCCAATACATTCATTGAGTCTGAACAAAGCTCAAAGCTCATTCTGTGCAAAGGAAGCGCTCTTGTGCTGAGATCTGGCGGCCACTCAAGCGCAGGCCACCCACCTTCCAGAATCAGGCGTCTCCCAGGGATGGGGGCAGGCGAGGCCCACCTGGCCAGCCTCCTGCTGAGGCGCCCTGCCGCATCCCGCCCTCACAGCCAGACACAAGTACCCACCGGTCTCTCTCGACCTTCAGAACGGGCAGGGGCAGGGGACGCAAAGGTGGCTGGGCCCTTGCAAAGCCCCCACCCTGATGAGTACTGGCCTTGTGGGAGGGGGCCGCTGGGGTGGGACGGAGATCGGGGTCCACCTGCCTCCACTTACCCCAGGCCTTGCTGGGGTTCTCCGGGCTGGGATGCCGGCGGAGGGGGTCCGGAGGCCACCCCAGCCTCTCCATGAGGTCGCCGGTCTTGGTGCCGAGATGGTGAAAGGGCCCTAAGCCCTGAGGGACTTGGCTGGCTCATCGTGCCGGCCCCACTTTGCGGTCAGCTGCAGGGCCCGCTCAGGCAGCCAGCAAGGGCAGGGCCCGCTTGGGCAGCCAGCAAGGGCCTATGTAGGCAGGCGACAAGGTTCGATGAAACAGCTGCTCTGCCCCACAAACCCCAGACACCCCCCCACACACACACCACAACCCCCTGAACAATACCATCAGCTCGTTGATGGTGCCTAGCAAAAAGGGGTCCTTATCTCCTGGGGATGGAGGAGCATGCCCTCTGCTGAAAGGCAGGGCTTCTGGACCTGAAAAGACCCCCGTGAAGCCTGGGGCCAAGAACAAGGCCAGGTGTCCCCCACACCACCCCCCTGCCTGCGGACCCCTCTGCCTCTGCTGTGAGCTCTGAGCAGCTGCCTTCCCCCCTCAGGACCC
>PVJH01046899.1:0-11575 GCA_004026705.1 Nesogale talazaci
CCCACCATCATCAACTAGCTGAGTGCTGTGTGTCCTGGGCTAGTTGGAGGCCCTCTCTGTCCTTTCCTTCCCCACCCCCCACCCCCACCCATCAAGTGGGGATAGTAAACCATAGCAACAGCCCAAGGCTGTTGTGGGCATGGGTGGCTGCTGGACAGTGCTGAGCACGGACCTGCAGTGGGACGGGATGGGGAATGCTGGCTTCCTCTCCCGGGCTGGGCGCTCAGGTCAGACGTTGAGTCCCGAGTCTTCATGAACTTGCCCTGAAGGCCCGCCTCAGCCACACTCCCCTGGGGTGTGGAGGCCAGTAGCACACCCAGACCCTATCTCTGCTCTCACACCTGACTGCCCCGGCTTATCAGACACTGTGGGTGCAGAGCAGGCTGACATCCAGCTGGGTGCAGTGAGATGCAGAGGGGGTGCGGCTGGGGGGGAGGGTGTAAGCCTAAAAGGCCGGGCAGCTGAGGAGAAAGGGAGGAGACAGGTGGGGGGTGGTGAGACGAGAGACCCCAAATCAAAGGTGATTTCACAGACACTTGGTGAGCAAAGCTCAATCGCCCCTCGTTCCTTCCCGAGCGTGGCTCCGCCCCCAGCACAGTGGGCACCGGATGGAGGGGGGGGGAAGGCCCCACACCCCACACCCCAAAACAGAGAGGCAGCTGTGATGAAGAAGCACCTCTCCCACTCCATCCTGCCCCCTCCCTGAGTCCAGACATGTCTCCCTTCCAGATCCTGCGGACTCTGTCTGCCCTAGCCTGTGACGCCCTCCCTTTCACCCTTCTGGCCCCTAATTCCCTCCTTAGATGGGGCGCAGTGGGTGTGTGCCCGCCCGGAATGCTCGCTGCAATGCTAGGAGTCCAGAGCCCTTGGCTCCCCAAGGCCACCCTACCCCATCGGTGCTCTCTGGGTCAGTAGCCCCGGTGTCCCAAGTAGGGAGCCCGAGGTCAAGAGAGGACAAAGACGGTGTGGGAGGCCCCTGCGTGAGAGCAGAAGCGAGAGACAGCCTGTCCCCGTGGGAAAGCCCACACCCAGAGTTCAGAGCTCGGCTCTGCTGCTGGCGTGCTGGGTGGCCATGAGGAAGTCCCTGGCCCTCTCCGGTCCCCTTCTGTAAAACAGGAGGAAAACACATCACCACAGACCCTCTCCGGGGATGGACTGACTCTCCAGAAAGTCCACCCCCCTGGCATGCAAAATGCTGCTGAACAGTGGCCACTGTGTCGTCTTCCCCATACGTGAAGAGTCGGGAAGGACGCAGTCTCTGATTGGCCATAAGGCTCACCACCCCTGATGGACATTGACCTTTCACACACGGGCCTCCCGACCAGCCTCATGAAGGGATTTGATTGATCCCAAGGAACTCATATACAAGTGCCCGCCCCTGAAGTCTGAGGATTCACGCAGAAAACCAGCATTCCTGCTGGCTCTGTGTCAGAGGCAAGATGAAAGATGCCAGGTCGCCCCATGCCCACACTCACCCCTCCTTCAACCCTGGGCACCACAGCAGTCCCCAGGGTGTCCTCTACATTCTGGAGCTGTCAGATTGATGGGGTACCATCAAGCACCCACCCACACCCTAGGTGCCTGATTCCATGCCCCAACCCCCTCCTCCTTCTCCTTTTTTAAGGGAAGTGAATTGCAATGGACTCTGAAACCCAGAGGTCTTCCCGAGGCTAGCAAGTTCCTCATCTTCATCACAGCCAGGACTAGACGCAGTGAGGGCTCCTGCGGGGCAGGTCAGCGGGGATCTGATGAGAAGTCGCCTGGGACACAGAGGGGAGCTGCTGGGGGGATGAACAGGACATTGCTTCCTGCAGACCTCAGGTGCCCTTTGATGGGGGTGTGGCTGCCTGCCCTTGCTTAGCTAGTGAGCAACAGGAACGCCGTCTGGGGCCCAGAGCTGAAAGCCCGCAAAGTGGGTCAAGGTGATCAGACACTGCCACCTCAGAAAGGTTCAACCTGGTGGAAAGGGAGAGAATTCAGGACCCTGGGCTCTCGGTGAGCGTGCTAGAGAAATTGGGGAGTGGTTAACAGTGATGGCATGGCACGACCACAGCTAAACATGATACACAGATGAGGAGTCTTCGTTCCTAAGGTAATGCCATTTGGGGAGAAGTAAGGGTATAGGTCACAAAGCTAGCTATGTGACATCGGTGAGGCGGCAACGATGTTTTGCTAACTACTTATGTACCACTTTTCAAGAACTATACTGAAATATAAAATCCATAGACTTACAAGAAAGGCCAGGTAAAACAACTACTATTCAAATAAATTCTGCAATCACTAGCGCCAAGGATGAGGCACTTGAAGAATTCTATCAACTTCTGCAGTCTGAATTGATCCAACATACATTCAAGATGCATTGACCATCACTGGTGATTGGCATGAGGACTCTGGAAATAGAGGAAGGCCTGGGAGTTGGAAAACACAGCCTTGGTGATGGAAACGAGACTAGAGAACACATGCTAGAATTTTGGAAGATAGGATTTATTGTTATTCATTGCAAATCCCTTTTTCAACAACATAAAGCCTGACTATACACATGGACTATACACACTTGGGTGGATGGAATATACCGGAACCACATCGACTACATCTTTGGTAAGAGACAGAGAAATGGAACTCCTTCAGCTCCAGTGGGAAGGAGCATCCATCTCCACACCGGTTCCAGACCTACTGCCCTGAGATAGAGGATCAGAGAGGACTCCACCTATACCCTGCTTTATACCCTACTTGGGCAAAGAGTCTTGCTGCTCTGCCCCATGGTCTCAGTGCTGCGGCCCCTGGTGCTTCTGCTGTCTCATTGCTGCTTCCACTCAGGCAGGCATCTCTCCTGCTGCTTTCTGGCGGGTCGTGGGGCTCTCTTTCTGCTCTGAAATGCCTCACCTATGCAAGTAGGTACCTTCTTATGGAAAAAAGCTCCACTGGGTGGTGCTTTCACAGTATGCATTTTTCCTGTTAGGCAAGCATCCAGAAACTGAGTTAGTGCGTCCAGTGGAGTCACCTGGAAGGTTCTCTGGTCACAGTGAATTTTTTCAGGAAAGCAGTTTCACTTGAAACCCATTTTTTGTGATGGCCAATTTATTTTATTTTGGGGGGAGGGCATCACTGGCCACTGGAGGTCATAGGAGGTACCCAGCCTTGCTCCCGGAGAGCTGTTGCTGGATTTGAACCGCCAAGTCAATGGGCCACAGTCCCGCACTCAACCACTACGCCACCGGGGCTCAGCCCAATGGCCAATATGGGGCTGAGCCCCGGTGGCGTAGTGGTTGTGCACGGGACTGCGGCCCACTGGGATGGAGGTTTAATTCCAGCTCACAGGAGCAAAGGCTGGGCCTCCTACTCCCACCACCAGAGGGCAGTGATGCCTTAAAAAAAAAGAACAGTTTGTGGCTGTGAACTTTTTGTTTCCTGCCTTGAAAAATATGCCACAGAAACAGTTGTGATGTTGAACACAGCATACAAGGACAGCGCTCTGGGGAAAACTAGTGGACGAGTGGTTGCCTCATTGCAAAAAAGGTGAAATGTCAATTGATGTTATACCTCATTCTGTATGTCCATCAACTTTCCGAATGGACGGGGACACCTGACGTTGAGGAAGAGTCCCGTTTGCTCCATTGACTGAGCACGGACGAGCTGCCAGACCCTGTCTGAACAGCTTAACTAGGAGTCGCTCGTTTCTTTTTCTTTCTCAACCTGTTACTGGGAAGTGGTTGAAGGTTACAGAGCGGATCGTCAGTTTCCCATCCCACAGTTCATACACGTTTTGTTTCATCTTTCATCGAAACATCCTCCCGCCCCTCCCTGGTTTCCAGCTTCCATTGCTCCAAACTCTCGAAATTAGCAGTCTAAACAAACCTAACTGTCACACAGTTACCCTATAGGACAGGGCAGACCTGCCTCTGGGTTTCTGAGGCTGTACCTCTTTACAGGAATAGAAGGCCCCATCTTTCTCCCTTAAAGGGGCTGTGGTTTCAAACTGCTGACCTTGAAGTTAGCTGTCCAAACTCTTATGAACTGTGACGGGCTGGTGGAACGACCCTTTCACAGCGATTGCCCGATTCATCCCAGTAGCAGAATGACAGAGATGAAGTAGCAACGAAAAAAATATGGCGGTGGTGGGGGATCACCACCCCATGAGGAGCTGTATGAAAGGGTCGTAGCAGCAAGAAATTGGAGAACTGCTGTAGACTCTACTGTGTGGGGACTCCACGAGTGTCCGTGTGCCCTGTTGACTGGCTGAGAACAGGTGCAGGGCTTCATCACCTTGGGTTCCACCTGTCGTATGCCTAACGGGGCCACCTTTCTGATTTTGAGTTTGCTTCCACTCCATTCCATAACCTTCTTAGCGTGACTCCTGTTATCCTTACCTCAGCCCTGCGGGGCAGGCCTGTGATAGTGGGCTCACAATGCAGATGTGAAGGACACCTCTCCAAGACGTGAAGAAACGTGACCAGAGACGTGTGGAAACTCAGGGTCACACCATTTTCTCCCCTTTCCGGGCAGGCTTCCAGGATGTCACGGTCATGGCGGTCCTTGGCTTGGGCTTTCTCAACTCTTCTCTGCGAAGACTCGGCTGGAGCGGCATGGCCTTCACCCTCTACCTGCTGGCCCTCGGGGTGCAGTGGACGGTCCTCGTGGACAACCTCCTGAGGCATTTCTTCTCCCAGAACGTGATGCTCGTCCTGACCAAGTAACCAGCTGGCAGCCCTGGGGCCTGGGGGTGGGAGGTGTGGAAGGGTGGCTTCTAGGAGAATTGGGTGTCTCCCTCTCCTTCCACCATCGATGCTTTCTGTGAGTGGGGATCTACTGATACTGGAACGTGATCTGGTGTTTATCTGAAACTCACGTTCTGACAGGAGGGCATCCTGCATTTCCTGCGACCTCACAGGGGACCAGTTCCCCCTGGCTCATTCTTTTCATCCTTACTGATTACGATCTGCTAAAGGTACACAACTACAATTGGCTCATAGGGAAATTACAGGATCCGGATTAGGTGAAAATAATTAGAGATGGCACACCTAGAGAGACCATCTCTTGAAATGAAAGGAGCAGCAGGCATTCTACATTGCCTCTGCCTTACCTTTGATCCATGTATACGGAATTCTAAGGACTAAGAACCCTAATTCCAGGGAATGGTGTAAGATATGGAAATAATAATATTTTATAATTTATCAGGGGTCCATGGGGGTGGCGGACGGAGGGGGAAAATGCAAACATCGAGGGCTCAAGCAGAAAGAAAGTGTTTGAAAATGATGACAACATTTTGTATGCATTGTTACAAGAGCTGTAAGACCTCCTGAGAACATGATCTATTAATTAAAAATATTTCTTTAAAGGAAAGAAAGCAACCTAACCCATAGTGCTGGAAGTCAGGATCCTGGCTCTGGTGATGGGTGACTACTGTCTACGTGGGGACACACAGGGACTTTCTAGGCTGAGAGAAGGCTCTCTTGCTTAACATAAAGGTTTGTAGGCAAATCCACCAAGTTACACATTTTCTTTTTTTTTGGGGGGGGGGCATCACTGCCCTCAGGTGGTGGGAGTAGGAGGCCCAGCCTTTGCTCTGTGGAGCTGGAATCGAACCTCCATCCCAGTGGGCCGCAATCCTGCGCACAACCACTACGCCACCGGGGCTCAGCCTGTTTTACACATTTTCTAACAGGCACTAGCACTTAGAAAGAAATGCTTGGTCATTTTCTTTCTCTTTTGAAGACCAGGCTCACTGGTCTGGCAGAGACTGGCAGAGCCCTTGGGAGCGTGACCCTTAGACACCTTTCAGACCCGGACATGAACCCACGCCCGTGGTGCCCTGTCAGCCAAACAGCTGGCAGCCGATAGAGTGGGCGAGCACACTCAGAAAAGTCGTGCACAGGTGGGCCCCAGGCAGCGCCTGCCCAAAATCAAGCTCCGAAAGGGGCAGGCGGACGGACAGGTGAAGTCAGCGTTTCCTACCAATGGAGCCGGCAGACGTGGGGAGGTGGGGCGGGGAGGGTGCTGTCTTCCTGGGGAAGTGAACAGGAATGTCACAAAGCAAGAGGTAGATGAATGGTGGGGTGGAAAACTACTTTCACCTACAGCAAACACGCACGCACCAAGCTAGCAAAAAAAATTGTTTGTTTTGCTTGTATCCAACTCTGAATCTCTGGACCTGCCCCACCCGCTGCCCTGAGCCGATTCTGACTCGTGGCGACCCCATGGGCCAGAGAGGACCACTGCTCCTTGCCTTTCGGAGCCCGCAGAGCTTTGTTTACCTGTGCAGGCGCCTCGCCTCTCTCCCAAGGAGCAGCTGGCGCCTTCAGACTGCCGCCCCTGCTGCTTGCCTGGCCCACTGACTCCTTCTGGGTCTTCCCAGATGCTGGTAGAGGCCTTCCCCTCTTAGGCATGTTCAGGCCCCCTCAGAGACCCTGCTGCCCCTTGGGGGCCCTGTCGTTAGACATGTCTCCAGGAGCCAGGCCAGGCACTGAGCCACGCACCTGACAAACATATACCTCGGTGTGGCTTCAGCCTGGCCAACAGACTGTGAGACACTTACCTGGAGTCCCACAGCCGAGGGTTAGAGACGGTTTCTGACCTTTCCCTGGACTCCGCCCTGCCCAGTCAGGTCGTGATGTGAAACTTGTCTCACCAGCTCCTCCCTGTCCCCGAAGAAACTCTGCCCAGCTGTCCTTTCTCCCGGTGTCAGGGCTAATACCATGGAGGACTCTGGTCCTCCCAGAGTCACCACCAGGGAGGTGACGCAGCTCACCAACTCCACAGGAATTCCGACGGTGATGGCAGCCCAGAAACGGTCCCAGAAACCCTCCCTCCCCCTCCCACCGAACAGCAGAAAGACCGGGACAGACCACGTCGAACTGCTTGTTGGGTCAATTCTGATGTGTGGACGCTGGGGGTGTTAGAGTAGACTTGTGCACCAGAGGTCTTTCGTTCTGCAGATCACCGGGGTTTTCTTCCAAGCATCTGGTCTTACTGCCAAATTTTTGATCAGGGTTCAAGCCCTTAACCGCTCAGGCCAGCCAGTAGCCTTAGCAGTCAAGGAACTAGAAGGCTGGGCCCCGTGCCATCTGCCTCTCCCACCCCGAAATTCCCTCCTGCCTGCTCTTAACTCAGTCCAGGAAGGCAGAAAGAGGATCTTTGGAAGTAGCCTGGGTGAAACCCCTTGACTTTTCCCCTTCCCCAGTCTCTCAGCACGAGGATTCCCCCAGCTGTGACCTCTCCCGGGCTCAGCAATGGACT
This sequence comes from Nesogale talazaci, assembly GCA_004026705.1. Classification (NCBI taxonomy): domain Eukaryota; kingdom Metazoa; phylum Chordata; class Mammalia; order Afrosoricida; family Tenrecidae; genus Nesogale; species Nesogale talazaci. The sequence continues at coordinate 7,234 of PVJH01046899.1, forward strand.
CCTGCCTGGCCGGTGACTGCCAGGGCCAGGTCTGACAGTGGCGCCACGGGGCCACATGTCTCTGTGCCTCCTGACGTGGTACTGACTGGCCTGGTTCTGCCTTGAGTCATGGACAGTCAGTTCCTTCAGGGCAGGGGCCCTTCTGATTCATCTCTGTTCTCCTTTGTTTTTAAGGACGTAGGACAACAGTTCTTGACATGAAAAGCTAAATCAAAGTAGGCAACCACTCTTGGGTGTGATCTTTTTTTTTTTTTCTTCTTTAATGCTGTATTTGGAAAGGTCTGAGCGGGCGCCCTGCGATCATAGCAGCAGTCAACCTTCTCGTTGTCTTTTATACACGTCATCTCATCTCACCCGGGCAACAGCCCCAGGGGCGGGACCTCCTCCTTGAAGACGCTAAGGCCCAGAATATCTAAGTCCTCTCCCCAAGAGCACACAGCCAGGAAGTGACTGCACTGCTGCCCGCTGGCCATTTGCTGTCTCAGCATTGTCCCCCCTGGTCTCTGAGGTCTCGTGCGCCACCATTGGCACACACCCTTGCCAAGGGCTTGGTGAGCGCTCCCTGGGCAGGCCCCGCGTGCAGAGCCATGATGGAACCGTGAGTGCTGCCCGGCCTTGTTGGACCTGGCCTCCTCCTGCCCTCCGATGGCCTCCCCCTGCGGCAGGGGAGCTTCGCCGGCTGCAGAACCCGGGGGAGGCTGCCCCACACTGCAGAGAGTAGGCTCGGGGTCTGGGGCAGCGCTAGCACTGAGGGAAGTGACCGCTTCTAGTCTTAGTGCGAGTTTCTGTAAAATGGGACCCAACACTGCTTGACAGAGGGCTGCTCAGAGGGTTAAAGTTTAAGGACAGCAAAAAACAAAAAAAAATCATTATCATTGTGAATGGGGGGAAGTGCAGTTTGGGGACCCAAAGCCCATCTGTAGGCAAGTGGACATCCCCTTACAGAAGGGTCGCGGGGAAGAGACGAGTCCGTCAGGGTGCAGTATAGCAACGATGAAACATACAACTTTCCTCTAGTTCTTCGATGCTTCCTCCCCCTCCACTATCATGATCCCAATTCTACCTTACAAACCCGGCTAGACCAGAGGATGTGCCCTGGTACAGATAGGGACCGGAAACACGGAATCCAGGATAGATGATCCCTTCAGGACCAGTGGGGAGGGTAGTGATACCTGGAGGGTGTAGGGAAGGTGGGGTAGAAAAGGGGAAACTGATTACAAAGATCTATCTATAACCTTCTCCCTGGGGGGCAGACAACAGAAAAGTAGGTGAAGGAAGACCTCGGACAATGTAAGACATTAAAAAATAATAATAATTTTAAAATATCAAGGGTTCATGAGGAATGGGGGAGGAGGGAAAATGAGCTGATACCAAGGGCTCAAGTAGAAAGCAAATGTTTTGAGACTGGTGAGGGCTTCAAATGTACACATGTGCTTGACACGATGGATGGATGGATGGATGGATGGATGGATGGATGGATTGTAGTAAGACTAGTCTGAGCCCGCAGTAAAATGATCAAATAAAATGTAAGTGAGGAACAAGCCTATTCTTAGACATAGTGCACAAGAAGTGAGCGTTGCGGCCGTGGCGGTTGAAGAGTTATTGGGGGCCCTCAGAGGATGGTGCCCCAGAGGAGAGTGGACTGGTGTAAGCATCAGTTTGTCTGGCTCCATGCCACCTCCTCCAGGAAGCCCTCCTTGGTGGGTCTACACCAGCTCGCCCCTCTCCTTCTGCTCCCTCATAGCTTTCTTGGGTATGGTTAGCCGGCAGGCTCACAATGTTGGCCTGGTCTCCCCAGCCAGATTGGAAGCAGCTTGCAGGTAAATTATTTTCTCCTTCTGATTTCTGTCAGGGAGGGGGGAACTGCCATGGCAGTGCCTGTGGTCACGGGGTTGACCGCCACATGCAGTGACCTCTGAAGGAAGCCGATCACCAAGCTTTCCTTCCAAGACGCTGCTGAGAGGGCTCAAACTGCCCGGGGACAGCGAGAGAGAGACGCTGACCCGTCCGAACCAGCAGAAAGCACCTGCTGACATCAGCCTCTCTGGATAAGGTAGCTCAGGGGTGACTGTGCAGCCCCGGGGCTAGAGAGGAGAGAAACCAAACCAAACACTGCCGTCGAGCCAGTGCCGGCTCTGTGCCCTGTAGGGCAGGGTGGAGATAATGCCCTGACCGTGCCCATCGCAGCCTGGGGAGCAGCCGCCGAGTCCCCAGGGCTCTCCAAACCTAGGAAAGGGAGTCTCGAACAGTCGGTGGGAACTGTTGACTGCAGGCGGTCTGAAATGTAACGTTCCCCCACCCCCACCCGGAATTCACAATTTGCAAACTCCTTTTTCAAAGTTCCACTTTCCCCGCGAACGGTGCGGTGCCCCTGCCGCACATGCACCAGCATTCCTTCCAGCTCCCCACCGCCCGGGCGTGGCTGGCCCTCACCTTCGTTTTGCCCAGGGAGAGGCGCGGGGCAGGGAGGCTCAATAGAGGCGCAAATGGAAGCCAGGCTTGTTCTCCTTCCAAACTCCCAAACCGGTGGCCTGGCTGCGCCTCGACGGGGGTGAGTGGGCAGGCGAGGAGTGCCCTCTACTGAGCATGGTGAGGCATGACGGCCGAAGGGAAGGCTCCCAGGGCAGACGCTCTCCCCCCACCCCCCATGGCCATAGCCCAGAAGCCCCCCGGGGACCCTGCCTGAACCTCCTAGAGTCCTCCTTACGTGCTGGGCTGCTCACTGCAAGGTCAGCAGTTCAAAACAACCAGTCCCACGCTCCTCGGAAGAAAGGCCGGGTTTCCACTGTAAAGAATTACAGTACATACAGCCCCCAATGAAATGATCAGTAATTGTAAAAAGAGAAGTGAAGAGGAGGAAAGAGAGAGAGAGAGAGAGAGAGAGAGAGAGAGAGAGACCCTCATTACTGTGGATGACTGTGCGTATCTGCCACCCCGATGGGACAGGGGGAGAAAGACGTGTCACTGCACAGGATCAGCCCTGAGCAGTCACACACCTCCTTGTGAGCCCCAGGACCTGGAACAGTGCTGGGCACTGAGTGGGCACTCGCCCCGCGGCTGTCGAGTCCGTGAATGAACATGCTTCCTTTTCATCGGCCTGCCGCTCTCTCCCCACCAGCCTTCAAATCGCCACCATGAGCGCCATGTCCACGCTGATCTCCGTGGGCGCGGTCCTGGGGAAGGTCAACCTGGTGCAGCTGACGTTGATGGCGCTGGTGGAGGTGACAGCCTTCAGCACCTTGAGGATGGTCAACAGACAAATCTTCGCTGTGAGTCACGGCATCGCCGGGGAACTTTGGGGGGAAGGGAAAGTTAGCAAGGAGTTGGGGGACCACCATCTCCATCGTGTGGGGCTTCTGGAATTCTGAAAAACCAAGAGTCCCAATGAGCTTAGAGAATGTGGCCTCTGCCAAACCTTTAAGCCCAACAAATGAATCCTTTCAATTTCCAAAACGTGACAGACTGTGCTATTCACAAGGTCACTCAGTACAACGTGAAGCAGTGAGTGATTTTTCACAGCCCTAAAGGCAGCAGCCCTGTCTAGCTTTCTGATCGGAGTCTTCTTTCATGCTCATCAGTGTGTGGGTCACTGCAAAGAGGCTCGAACCCACTGGGAGAAGCTCTCCGAGATCTCACCTTTGGGGTCACCAGTCACAATGCTGCCAAGTCACCTCCGACGAATACCAGCTCCGAGGGGGTCAGAGAAGAACTGTATGGGTTTTCTTTTCTTTCTTTTTCTTCTAACTATTCTTGGTGAGAGTGGACCTAGCAGTTTAAGTTCCTGTTCAACAATTTCTACACCAATCGCTCAGCAAATTTTTTATTGACAAATTTTGGCCCTTTAACCTCAGGTCTTTATTCCAAGGTACCTCTGGGGTGTCTGAACCAATCTATCTTTCCATTAGCAGCCAAGCTTAGGAGTCTAATGCCCCACTCTCTCCTCATCCTGCAGTCTGCACTATGACCCTGGTAAACGCATGAACGAATTTTGTGTGGTGGTTTTGCAAAGGCTGAGGTGTGAAGCAAGAGTAATGCTGGCCGTTGTGTGTCCATTTGGCCAGGCTCAGATGCCTAGTGGTTTGGCAATTACGATGTAATGCTATAAATTGGTAGCTGTCTTTTTTTTTTTTTTTTTTTTTTACTGTTGGGGCATCACCGCCCTCTGGTGGTGGGAGTAGGAGGCCCAGCCTTGCTGCTGGATTTGAACCTCCAACCCAGTGGGCCGCAGTCCCGCACACAACCACTACGCCACCGGGGCTCAGCCCTGGTAGCTGTCTTCTAATGTAGTCATCATCCATTTTGTGATCTGATGTGGTCATCCTCCATGTTCTCATGAGGCTGA
>PVJH01046900.1:0-11598 GCA_004026705.1 Nesogale talazaci
GTGGACAAGATCCTGGTGCCAGTGGAAGTGATCAAGCCCATTACGTTGAAGGCCAAGAACCTGCCCCAACCCCAGTCAGGCCAGCGTGGCTATGAGTGCGTGCTCAGCATCCAGGGCACCCAGCAGCGGGTGCCCGCCCTGCGCTTCAACAGCTCCAGCGTGCAATGCCAGAACACCTCGGTGAGCGCCCCTCCCACCACGCCCTGCCGTGCCACGCCCACCCTCGCATGCCCCGCCCACCACCTCGCTCCCTCACGAAACCCAACCAGATTGTGAATTCACACCCACAAGAATCCAGGGCGGCTTCATTTTAACTAATCCCACACCTGCAATGACCCCATTTCGAAACGAGGACACAGTCTGAGGTTTCCAGGGGGTACGCCTTTTGCAGGACGCTATTATCTGAGGAGCCCCGATGACATAAGGCTTACACGTTGAGTTGCTAAATGCAAGGTCAACAGTTCGAAACCACCAGCTGCTCCGTGAAAGAAAGAAGAGGTTTTCTACACCCGCAAAAAAGTGGCGGTCTCAGAAACCTACCGGGGCAGTTCTACTCTCTCCTTTGGGAGTCAGAATTGAGTTGGCTAAAGTGAATCTCCCCAAATCAGTCAATGTATGTGGGAAGCCAAGACCTAGCTCCCACCTGGGACCTGGAGGGAGGCAGGTGGGACCTTGAGTGTGGAGAAAGAGCCCCGTTACTTGGGAGATGGTCCCAGGACATCAGGAGGGACAGAACCAGTGGCCTAGCTGATGAGGAGCCTAAGCTATCGGAGGGGAGGGCACAAGCTTCTCATGTTGGGGCGTCAGGGTCCTCTTTTGGTTTACTCTGCCCAGGAGAAGGCTGTCTTCCCAAGAATGACCCGACCTCATTCTCCAAAGCCCCACATCAAACGGGCCTGTAGGAGGGCCCGCTGACTCCTGCTGCCATTCTCCTTGCAGCCAGGATGGAGAGCTTGTCATTATTACTTAGCTACTAGGTACTGCCAAGCTGGTTCTGACTCACAGGGACCTTAAGCACAACAGACTGAAACACTACCCGGTCCTTCACCATCCTCACATTACCCCTCTGGTTGCAGCCCCTGCGTCACTGCCTCTCGCTGCGGGCCTCCCTCTCGTTCTCTGTCCCCTCCCATTTTACCAGTCACAATGTTCTTCTCCAGGGACTGGTCTCTCCTGACAGCATATCTAAAGTTTATAAGATGAAGCCTGGCCATCCTTGCCTCTACGGAGCGCTCGGGCTGGAATTCTTCCAAGACACCGCGTGTTGTCCTTTTAGCTGTCTTTCAATATTCTTCTCCAGAGAGCAGGTCGAGCTTAGACGTCTCCAGCAGCTCCTGAACCCACTGAAAGGGCCTTTAAAAAAAAATAAAGTCACTGCCGATGCATAATGACCTATAGAACAGGGTAGAACTATCCCTGTGAGCTTCCAAGACTGCAAGTGCTGGTGAGGAGAAAACCTGCCTTTGTCCCATGAAGCAAACTGCTGGCCTTGCCTGTAACCACTGGACCACCAAGACTAAAGTCTTGGGGCAGGAGCATAGCATGAGCCCCCCAGCCACAGGGCCCCAGGTGAGGCAGGCAGGGCCCCTCCATGATGTCCACATGACACCTCTGTCCTGGCACCTACCAGTGCCCCCCAGGAACAAGATGATACCACCAGGTTCCAGTGGGCACCTGCGGGTCTGGTGCTGAATTCCTAGGATTTAAGCGAAACCAGAAGGCATGATTAGAAAACACAAATGGGAGGAGACTCTGGGCATTTCTCCAGCTCAAAGAACCGATGGGGAAAAATTCAAGCCTTGAGTTGCAAAAGGATCTCATAGGTAAGGTGACCCAAAAAGGAAGGACTAGAGAGAATTGCAGTCCTCAAAAGAACAAGTCAGCCACCAAACATTTCAGGGACTGGTACATGATCCACAGCTGATAGTTTTGAGGAAGAAATCATGCTTCACCAGAGACCTGGGGACCAGACAGACCAACAAACACACAATGCTGTCAGGCTCTCAGAAAATGCACCGAGTGACTATGCACCTGGAAACCTGGTGCTTCTAGCATCTCAGGGGCTACCACATACCCTCGGAGAAAGGTGGTGCAGCCCAGTTGGCCTCCCGAAAGTGTGACCTTCTTGGGGGTGTGACCTCCTGAAGGGGTGATCCCAGGGGACATGGCCACCCAGGGTGTAGCCTCCCCAGAATGTGGCCCAGGCACTCCATCTCTCTCTCCTGGGGGAAGGGGGGAGCCTATGATATTGGAGCTGGAGCTGAAGGTCTGGTGTTCCAAATTCAACACCACACAAAGTCAGCAGTTCAAACCCACCAGCTGCTGTACAGGAGAAAGAGACTTCGTCCTCCTGTAAAGAGTTCCAGTCTCCAGAACTCATGGGGGCCATTCTACCCCACCAAGCAAGCTCACTGTCTGCTCAGCCTCCCTACTGAGGACATGGGAATGGGGGTGCCAACACTTCACTGCTTTGTAGTGAAGTTGACATAAGAAGAGGAGTACCCCACACACCCTAGTCTGGTAGGAGTCACCTCTAATCGCTGAGATTGGCCTTGCCTTTCCCAAGAACCTCTCTTTCTATGGGGTCAGCAGACTCTTGAGACTGCAGAGCCAATCCTGTCCCTCCTAACAACTTTAAAATCGCTCCAGAGCCTTACATAGGTTTTTCCAAGCAAATGAAATCACCGTGACCTGAAATCATCACCTTCACATGTTTTCAATGTGACTTCAGAGTCGCACGTTCACACTGAAAGAGCCGCTGATGGCTTGCGAGCTGCAGTTTGTAGACCACCGGTCTAAGCCAAGCACCTCTGTCATCCAGTCATGCCCTCTAAGAATCCTAGGGTCATACTCAGCGTTGGTCCTCCTGGGCCATCGGAGCAACACTGGACCTGACCATCTGATAAACCAGGGGAACGCTGAGCCCCAGAGAGGACAAATGACCAGCCCCATGGAACTCAATAGCCAGGGCAGAATTTAAATCTATATCATGCCATGTAGTAGTCAATGATTAGACTAATATCTATCTATCTATGCCTTTACACACACACACACACACACACATATATATATATATATATATATATATATATATATATATATATAAAGAAAGAGAGACGGCATAGTAGTTATACATTGGGAATCTTACTGCAAGGTCAGCAGTTTGAAATCACCAGCCACTCCTGGGAAAAAAGACAGGGCTTTCTATTCCCCTAAAGAGTTAGATTCTTAGGTTGAGCCCCAGTGGCATAGTGGTTGAGTGCAGTACTGCGGCGAGTGCGGGACTGCCGCCCACAGGCTTGGCGGTTCAAATCCAGCAGCACCTCTCCAGGAGCAAGGCTGGGCACCTCTCATCACCACCAGAGGGCAGTGATACCCCCCCCAAAAAAGAGTTATAGTCTCTGAAACTCACTGAAGCAGTTCTACCCTGTCATATAGGGTTTTATGAGTCAAAATTGACTCCATGGCAAGGAGTCTTGTTTGGGGAAATATGTGTATGTGTGCAGCTATATGTGTATGCATGCATATATCATGTATATGACGTATAGATGTATATGTGTATATAGATATAAATATAATATGGAGCTAGATATCAACTCAGTCCTGCAGAACCTAGCTTTGGGTTTAGCCTTAGGGCCATGATCTTCCTGGCCTGCCCTCCAGAACTGTGTGAGACAGGGCCCTCCTGAATTCCTGGCTCTTGGGAGAGGGGAGGAGGGAAGCTCTCATCTGGGAGACCCCTAGGCTTGTGAGGGTGGAGGAGGAGGCAATGGGGTCTCTGCAAGCATGGAAGGAGTGAGTAACCCAGAAACCCAGTGGGAGCATGATGCTGGGTTTAGGGGGACAGAGAAGCTGCTACTAGCCACCATGGGGGACAGGCCCTGGGGGCCAGTCATTGTTGCCCAGAGGCCTGAAAGAAATACAGGCAGTGGCTGGAGGGGGAATAAGTGTGGGTATGAATGGCCTACTTTAGACCAAGCCTCAAGAAAATGTCAAGTGCTGCTAAGAATAGCACCAGGCACCAGCGCTCAGCCATTGGCAATCCCGCCCCTTTGGCTGGCTGGCTGGGGCGCTGCCTGTGAACTTGGACCCCACCGGACCACCACAGCCTCCTGATTTCTGTGGGTCCCTTGATTTACCATGCCAAGGTGGGGCTGGACAGAGTGGTGGAAAGGTAACATGCCCCTTCTGCTTCAACAACAACATGGCTCTGTGGGATCCTGGGTGGCCGTGGGCTTGGACATGGCAGCCACACCTGCATCCTGTGCCAGGCACTCCAGGTGGTGTGGGTTCTAAGTAGTGGGGGAACATGGAGAAAACAGAAAGCCCTCTTCACCACGGGACCCACACACCACAGCCGCCAAATGGAGAGCACACTGGGATCGTCAAGGGCTTTTTTGGACTTAAAGCCACAATCAGGCTCTTGGAAGTAACAGTCAAGAAATCAAATGATATGGGATGGATGCCGGCAGAGGGGCAAGGGGGGGAAGGACAGGATATTGAGAAGGGAGGGAGGACAGGGATGAGAGCCATATATTCTGTTCCACCCTCCATATAGCATATTGTTGTGGATTTCATTTCTCAAAATGGGTTGTATAAATATAGAGAGGGGGTACCTCCCCCCCCAAAAAAAAAACGAAATTGTGCTGGGCAGAATGGAGAGCTTTTGTAATATGATTTTTCCAGCCAAGCAAGCCTCGAGCAACACGCTCTGAGTTAGTGCACTCAGTGGCATCACCTGAGAAGGTTGGCCCTGGTCACTGAATTCTGTCATAGAAACAGGTTCCCTCGAATCTCACTTTTAGTGATGGTCAATTTAAGGAAACAGCTTGTGGTTGTGAAATTTTGTTTCCTGCTCAGGAAAAATGCAGAAAGTGTTGTGATGCTGAACACAGCTTACAAGGAGAGCATCATGAGAAAAACTCAAGTTACATGTGGTTTTCTTGTTTCAAAAAAAAGGCGAAATGTCACTTGATGAAAAGCTTCTTTCTGGACATCTGTCAACTTCCTGAACAGACAGAAATGTTGACTCACAGTGCATTTGGAGTTCATTCCACCAGGTCAGACTGTTCATCAGGTTTTCCATTTGGAGGTTCTGAAAAGATTACATTAACAGTGTGCAACAAAAAAGGCCTGACTTGTGGCAGACTGGTTTTGGCACCACAACAATGCACCTGCTTACCCAGCCATCTCAGTGCACCAGTTTTGGGCAAAAAGCAGCATGCCTCTTTTTTGTCATGTACCTGGCTCACCTGACCTTGCTCCATGGGACTTGTTTTTGTTTCCTTGAATGGAGAGGGACATGAAAGGATGGCAATTTGATGACACAGAAGAGGTGAAGGAAAAAAAGAGGGAGGTGCTGTCAGTTATCCACACAATGAGTTTGAAAAATGCTTCCAAGAATGGAATCGCAGATTTGACAAATGTATTACGTGTAATGAAGAGTACTTTGAAGGTGATAAGGCTGATTTATATTTAAAAAATCAAATACATAACTCTGAAACATACTTTCCATTTTTCATGCCCCCTCATATAGCATGTTTCTTTAAAAACTAACCAACAAACAAAATCCCTCCAGATTCCTAATCCCTCATACCTAACCTGGCTGGCTAAAGAAATTTTTTAATCAAATTCATTTTAAAAAGAAAAAGGAAAACCTTTATCTTTAGGGTCAAGCAAGTTCATCTCAAAAAGAAGGGGGGGGGGAGAAAGACAAAAAGAAATCACACGATGTTGATGTAGACCCTGGGCCGTCTACTGTCCAAGAGCGTGACTATGTCTACAAAGATCCCAGGCCTGCTATTGTCAGTCATCTCCTAGACTAGCGGAAGCTGGAGAATGGACGAGGAAGCCAAGCAGAATGGAAGCATTTGAGGCATGGTGCCGGCGAAGAGGGCTGAGACTAAAGAAGCAGATCTGTCTTCGAGGTACAACCAGAACACTCCTTAGCAGGGAAGGTGGTGGGGTTCTGCATTCTGTTAGCAGGAGGGACCCGTCGCTGGAAAACGCGGCATGCTTGGTAAAGAGGAAGGCTTGCTGCCTGATGGACGGACTCCACGGCTGGAACAATGGGCTCAAAGAAGCCAACACAGGGGAGGATGGGGCAGGCGTGGGCAGTGTTGCGCTGGAGTCAAGTCGTCCCCAGGTCAGACCCACTTCCTAGGTCAGTATCAGTGCTTGGGGCAAGACAGGAGTTGGGCAGAAGCATGTCTAAGCAAGAGGGGTGTTGGCTCTTGGGTCACACTGGCCCAAGGTAACCAGTGGAGCCATCTACCCAGTCTGGCCATAGTGAGAGAGACCTTGATAGAGACATTTAACCACTTGACCTCTGGGAGCCAGGAACATCCTCCCTGAGCCAGCACTGTGTATAGGTTGTCTGCCCTCTTGATCAGAGAGAGTTATAAAAATGCTAAGTGGGACCCAGACACCCAGAGCCCAGAGAGAAGAGCATGGAGACCCATCTCCTCCATCCAGGACTGAGTGGGGGGTTCCCTAGAGACCGAGGGGGACAGTGTGGCACACCTGGGTTAATGACATCCACAGTCATTGTCAGAGTCTCATGAAGTGGGGCAAGAATGAGAAGGCGATGCCCAGGAGTCCTGGTTATGAATTGCACTGCTAACCTCAAGGTCAGCAGTTCAAAACCACCAGTGGTTCTAAGAGAGAAAGATGGGGCTTTCTATTCCTATAAAGAATTACAGTCAGGAACACTCCCAGGGCCAGTTCCACCCCCTGTCCTAAAGGGTCGCAACCAGTCAGCATCAACTGGATGGCAGTGAAGGTGAAAATCATCTTCATTCTCAGTTTTCTTCAAAGGGAGAAGATGTGTGGGCAGGTGCATACGAAATACACAGGCGCCCTCGAATGCATGTGTTCCCATATGTGCAGTGTCTGACACCTCAACATACTCTGATTATCCCAGGTTCAGATAAGCACCAGGAGCGCAGGTCTGTGTGTCACGCAGAAAGCTGGAGACAGACACATCGGGCTATCTGGACCGGCTCTGTGCTGCTGGTCATGGCTCTCCCGGGAGGCACGGCCTGGCTCCTGCCCCCTCTATGGAAGGGAAGCTGAGGCTCAGAGCACCTGCTCCTGCTCACACACAGCTGTCAACTGGCCACGTCCCTTCCTGGCAGCATATGTGTGTATTTGTGTGTATGCATGCTTGCATGTGCACATGGAAATCACAGAGGTACAAAGATGCATGTACTAACCTCGCAGGTAAACGCACATAAGGACACAGTGTGCTACATGGACTGGTACGCACACATGCACCTACACATGCAAATCACACAGGCGCAGATACTACCCTCACAGGTCTGCACATGTATGAACACAATGTGATCAAAGGCCTGGGACCCCCGTATCTGACCTCCTCTGGTTTCCCTATTGCCAGGAGGCAGTGCCAGACAGGCCTCCACCCTCCGTCTTTCTTTACCCTCTCTGACCCCATTTCTGCTTCTCTGCTGGGTCCCGGAGTTCGCACAGAGCTCAGAGGCCTCCTCATAATGAAGAGGATTTATTGCTCATGGCCATCCAGTCGATGCTACGCTGATTCGCAGCAGCCCTTTAGAACCAGGCGAAGCAGGCCCTGGGGGTTCCTGACACTGTAACTCTGTATGGGAATAGAAAACCCCGTCTTTCTCCAGAGGAGCAGCTGGTGGTTTCAAACTGCTGACCTTGTGGTTAGAAGTCCAGAGCCTCATCACTTACGCCATGAGGGCTCCCTCTCCATAGCACAGCACTCCCTCCAGAATGGGACTCTCACCACAGGCACAGAGTTCAGGATGCTAATACATCACAGGAGGAGCTATGGCTAGAAGGGCCGAGTTCCTGTGACTGCGTCACACACCGGCAGAATTCTCTGGGGACCTTCAAGTCTTTCTGGAGAGGAGGCAGGAGGTTCAACATGGCCCTGGGCTTTAGCCCTGGACAGAGACAGGCCTCCCCCAACACTCCCCTGGAGATGAGCACACCACCCACCTCTAATGCTGCCTCCTAGGCAGGCCACCAGTCGGGGATGGTGGTGAATGGTTGTGGGCTCGGCGGCTAAGCAAAAGCCTGGATGCTCAAGTCCAGTAGCGGCACCTCAAACGCAAGACCTCGTGATCTGCTTCTCCAACTCCAGCCACTGGAATCCCGTGTAGCCCCTTCTCCTCTGAGACACCTGGGTCACTATGAGCTGCATTTGACTGAGCTGGAACTGAAAAGGGATAAGGTGTGTGGGGGGGGGGGGTGTGGGGGGAGCTGCTTTTATCCAGCCCCTGGCATCTCCCCCAGAGAAGCCAAGAAGCATGTCCAACCAGTGCTGCTGAGGGTGGACATGCCTGCAGGCCTTCACCTGGCAGCGCCTGGTGTCACTCAGAAAGCCACCTGGATTCTCTCATAGAAACTTCTCTTCTAGCCCATGTGTCTTGTTCTTGTGTCAGGGGCGGGGACCTACAGCCTGGGGGACTCTCTCAGGCCTGAGACTAGCTGTCTGCTGCTGCTGGTGGAGGTGCTTCAGCTGGCTGAGGGGGCATGAGGTGGCTTCCATGAGATTGGTACCACACAGCCCCCAAACTCAACACACTCCACTGCCATCGAGTCGATGCCGACTTCTCGTGACCCTATATGGGGGTAGAACTGCCCCATGAGTTTCCGAGAGACTCACTCTCTGAGGGAGTAGAGTCCCAGCTTTCTCCCAAAGAGCGGCTGGTGGGGTTGAACCGCTAACCTTACAGATCCCAGCCCAATGCATAGCCACTCTACCACTCTCCCACCAGGGTTGTGTGCAAGAGTCAAGTCGAGCTGAAGGGAGCCATTCTAAAGAGACACCTGCAGTTTTACCTGGAACCCAGTCTCTGGGGCACATAGAGTCAGAGAGCTGCCTACAGAGCAGCATGGGTCCCCTGGGGCTACTGTACTCTGCTGATGTAACACCCCCCCCCCCATAATTCCAAGTAGTTAAGTCATGCAGGGCTGCCTCACAGCCCCTCCAAAGTCTGTGATCCCCAAAGGGCGTCTAGACCACCCCTCAAGCACACCGGGGAGCCTGCCTGCTACTTGGGGTTGCTGAGACGCAGCTGCCATCTGAAGGCAAACTGGGGGATTGTGTGCCTGAGGACCACACCCCCATACCCAGCAGCTCCTCACTCCTTAGCTGCAGGGACTTAGCAAGTATGGAGGGAGAGGGATCCCCAGCTGGTCTTCAGGCAGCTATCCCCTCACTCACATGTGTGCCTTGGGCCTTGGACACTGGATTTCAGCTGTCCCTCAGGTATCCCGTCAGAATGCCCACCCCCACCCCACCTCTGCTGCCACGAAACTCCCTTCAGCCCCCAGCCCTTCTTCTCTGCAGGGCTGGACCAGACTCACCAGGTGTCCAGTGTCTGCCTGCCCAAGATGTTTCCAGGAGATTGTGAGCACCCCAATCTAATGGAGGGTCCAGGACAGGAGTGGTGAAAGCTCCTCCCACAGCTCAGCTTCCTGGGGACCCGCCCCTGCCCGCAGCCTCCCCATGGAGGTGAATGAGAAGCTGGGGGTGAGGGTGGAACGTCACACCTCCAACCAGTACCCCAGTTGGTGAAACCCCCTGTCAGATCTCTCTGCTCTGCCTCTGGTAACTCCTGAGCCCCCACTCCCAAGGTGTGACACCACACGCACACATGCACACGTGCACACTGTCTTGCCCCCCCACACACACACACACCCTCCTGGGGTCCCCGAGTGACTCACTGTTGTCTCCCGCGGCTGCAGTATTCCTATGAGGGCATGGAGATCAACAACCTGCCGGTGGAGCTGACAGTCGTGTGGAACGGGCACTTCAACATCGACAACCCTGCTCAGAACAAAGGTACGGGGCTGTGGGCTGGTGGGGCAAGGAGGCTGGGCGGAGGGTGGGGGTGCATGGTGCTCGGCCCCTGTCACTGGACCCCCAGCTGTGAGGTGGCCTAGACCTCGGGTCTCCTCACCTCCCTTCAGGCTGCTTCTAGGCAGGGGCAGGTGTCCCTGGGCACAGGCCAGACCGGAGGGGGCTTCCTGCCACGGCCTCTGCTCAGAGCTGAAGGTGGGTTTGCTCCGCGCCCTAACGGCCCCACGGCCCACGCCCGGTCCCCCAAGCCCCGCCCTCTGTCCGCAGTTCACCTGTACAAGTGCGGCGCAATGCGGGAGAGCTGCGGGCTGTGTCTCAAGGCGGACCCCGACTTCGAGTGCGGCTGGTGCCAGGGCCAGGGCCGCTGCACCTTGCGCCAGCACTGCCCGCCCCACGAGAGCCAGTGGCTGGAACTCTCTGGAGCCAACAGCAGGTGCACCCACCCGCGCATCACAGAGGTGAGCCTCCGGCCCTGCCCTGGAGAGGTGGGGACGGGCATGCTCAAGATGGTGGTCTCACCACACCCATGGGTGGCCACCAGGCCCTGCCCACTGGGAGGAGGCGTGACTCAGGACAGTGGCAGCATCCTGCCCATTAAGGCAGACCCTACTCCCCTGGTATCTCAATTGGACTTGCTCGCTCTGCCCCCGAGCCCCTCTGGACCACAGGAGAGAGGTGGCACTGCTAGGATCCCCATGCCAACCTCTAAGATAAAGGTCCCCGCGGGGCTGCTCTACCAGTGGGTAGCCCAGGAGAACACTATGTGAGTGACCAGAGTCAGAGGCCAGCTCAAGACCTGTCCTTCCCCTAGGTCAGTGGAGAAGGGAGAAAAAGAGAGATCTCAGATTGGCTCACAGACGGTATAAGGTGGGAGAGGAAGGACTTTGGGACTCAATTCGGGTGGCCTGAACACAGAACCCTGGAGAAAGACCTGGAAGGGTCAAGGTGGAAACCAGCCTGCAGGCGTCTGGCCCTCAGGGAGCAAGCTTTGAATCCCAGCCGGCGACCCACGTGACCCAGGTGACCCAGGTGACTCAGGGCCTGTGTCGCTGTCACTCAGCTTCCTCCCCTCCCTCTGCCAGGAGAGGCCCAGGCATGGTAAAAGGCCTTGCAGCAAATTTAGCTCCTCGCCCACCTCCCGCCCATCATAGTTGTTAGCATGCTCGGTGAAGTCAAGGAGATCCCAGGCCCGGGAGGTGAATTGAGGAGCTTGGGTGACACAGGGCGTTAAGCACTGGGCTATTAGCCAGGAAGTCAGAGGTACAAACCCGCCAGCCTCTCCAAGGGAGAAAGGAGAGGCAGCCTACTTCCGTGAAGACGTGTAGCCTTGGAAACCCAACAGGGCCGTTTCTACTCTGTCCTCACCGCGCTTCTGAATCAACTTGACAGCAGTGTGTTTGGGGTCTTTGATGATAACGGACCCCCACACTCCAGAGTCTGCAATGGGAACACACGTCTCTGTTAGCAGGGCATGACTGGGCACAGGTGAAGAAGAGTCAGGCGCCCCGAAGGTGATGGTCAGAGCAGAGAACCTGTCCCATCGTCTCCCTTCTTCCTGCAGATAATTCCAGTGACGGGGCCCCGGGAAGGTGGCACCAAGGTCACCATCCGAGGGGAGAACCTGGGCCTGGAATTCCGGGACATCGCCTCCTACGTCAAGGTGGCGGGTGTGGAGTGCAGCCCTTTGGTGGACGGCTACATCCCTGCGGAGCAGTGAGTGGAGGAGAAAATGGGGGGGGGGGCGC
>PVJH01046901.1:0-11615 GCA_004026705.1 Nesogale talazaci
ACTGGGTTAAAAATTATATTAAGGAATCCCTCTGAATTTTGTTAGATGTAATATTGTTATAATAAGAAAGCAGAGTCATATACTGAAGGACTTATGTGTAATAATGAAAGATTCCATTGAAAGAGATTAGAGGGAAAGTGTGGATAGATATGTAAAATGAGTTACCAAATTCTTGATAAGTGTAGAAGCTTGGTGATGAGTAGTACATTAAAATTTACTATAATTCTCATTCTCTTTTGTGTATATTTGAAAATCCCATAAAATTTAATAAATAAAAGACTACTAATACAACAGATTTAGATTTAGCCAAAGTATACAAGATTGCTTCAAAGTCATTAATGAATCCATGGGAGGAAGAGGAGGTTGTCTTGTTCACATAAAGAATTGCAGTCTCCAGAGCCCTACGAAGCAAGTCTACTCTGTCCTCTGAACTGGAATTAACTTGACAGCAGTGGGTTTGGTTTATGTCAGGTACTTCGAAATGATGTGCCTGTGAGAAACACATTTTGTAAAACTGCAAGAAAAAAAGTTTTGTTTTTTTTTTAAGTTGCTATAAATTTCAACTCCTAAGAACAGAATGGAGTTGCTCCATTGGGCTTCCAGGGCAGATGTTTTTCTGGAAGCAGATTGCCACTTCCACTGACCTTTGAGTTAGCCACTGCACTACCAGGTCATACTTACATGTCATCTTCAGTTTAACCTGGTGACAGAAGTAGCTCTCTCTCCATCTTATATATGAAGAAACAGAGGATCAGAAAGATTAAAGGGTGTACTGAAGCTCCCAGAGTTGGCAAATTATGGAATTGGGTTGCAAATCCAGATCCCATGACTCTAAATTCAGAACTCCTTAACAGCTATTTCATATTTGTTTCATAATCTTTTCAATAACTGTAACATGATGTTAACCAAATAAAGTAAGCTAAGAGTTCTATTATGTAATAAGGGACATGGACGGACAGGAAAAGAAAGATTTGAGAAAATTCAGGGGTGTTTCTTTGTACAGGGGAATAAACTTCTCAGAAAGAAAAGCTGAGAAAGTATTAAAAAGAAACCTTTTTTTTTTTAAAGGGAAATGGTGTAAGGTATCATTATCATGAAAGTGACTCACACAGCAGTAGAATCAAGTAAATATGATCTAGTTCAAATCAATAGGTCAGTTGTTAAGTGGGAGGCTTTTCCTGACTGGAGTAGCTGCAGGAATGGTTGCACCAGGAATCAGGACGATGAACCAGGAAAAGTGGAAACTCCTCCATGATGATACTCCCTTGTCCCTCTGAATTTAAGACTAAACACCCCCATGAAAGCTTGTAAAGCAGCCATTCCATGCCTTTATCACTTCTGGATTTAGATATGATTTCCAAATTAGATATCTACCCGTGACTACCTATCAACCTATTACTCTGTGAAGACAAACAAGTCCTTTGATCTCAAGAATCTTCATTCCAATTAGATCTTTGAGTATCTTCATCTGTAAGTATAATCCAGTCCAGATTAGACCACCAATCAAGGCTGCAGCAAGGTACATAAGCTCACATGGTCAAGCATCTTTCTTTTCTCCTTGGGACTGGCGCTGACCAACTCCGTTACAGTCATCCGAGCTTAGCCAAATAAATGCAAATATCAAGCTTGGGAGTCCACACACTTCTCCTTGTCCTTCAGACCAGCTGACCCTGTTAGATACTCTCATTAGCCCCATCCCCTGGGGCCAAGGTCATGCCCATAGGTTAAATATATCCACAGCTCTTTAAAACTCAGACCAAGCAGCCCTTCCTCTTCTCTTACATCTTTAGCCTCTGTGATTCAAGTGAATGGATTCCAATGGATGGTATCCAAGCGCAGCCTGCCTTTCATTGCTGCCTTCCTTCCTTTCCACTAAGGAAATCAATCCAGGTTGTCACCAAAAGGAGCACACAAATATGCCTGCTGCCTCCCTTTAACTTTCAGTCCTGGAAGGGAGAGGGGGTCTTCTCTAATGGACACGAACTCTCCAGCCTAATGCTTCCAAAGGCAAACTGCTTGCTCAAAATCGAAAAAGGCAAAGTCATCTCTTTTTTTTCCTGCAGTTATTTTCTTCAAAGGTTCATCTATTCTCTTGGCAGTTCTGAGTAGAGCTGTATATCTTTTCAAATGAAAATGTCCTGACACTCAAGGTTCTGAAAGGGGCATTCAACTCCTAAAGGATCACAATCCACAGGATGAGAATCGCTGGTTTGTACATAAATTAATCATATTGTGCCAGCAGGTCAAGAACAACTTGAGTTCTATGCGTGATAGTTCTCACTATGAATAATGAGCTCAACATTTGTGAATCCATCTTGTCCTAGCTAAACCCGCCCACAGCTTCATGGGAAGAAATCCCAATAGCACTCTTTCAATTAGCTTGGGTTAATATTCACTGATAATCACTTCCTTTGTGTCAATAACCTTAATAACGGTAAAAATGTGTGATGGCCTGCTGACTTCATTGCTGCGTGTTGCTAGCGCCCAGGTGAGTTAGGCGTGCCGGCCCACAGCGGTGAGCTGAGTAATAGGACGGTTTGAGCGGATTTTTTCAGCCCAGGGCAGCAGCCTGTATCTTCACCGAAGCTTTCTTGGCCATCCCAGAGCTAGCATGGGAAACTCATCATTTCCTTCTTTCGTTCTCACGTTCCTAGCTTCTGTCTCCCAACTCCTGTCTCCCCCTTTTACTTTCTGTTCAACATTTCTATTTATTGTCTTTAAAAAGTCAAAGTAAAGCTATTTTCAGGGTAAGTGACAAGAACACCTTGAAGTTTCCAGTGGTATGGACCTGCAGTGAGCGAGGACCTGAAGAAAAAGAGTAGCCAGTGGACTGATAATTCAAAGGCAAATTTTATTTCCCATGTACAGCTTTATATGTAATGAGGAAGGGTGCATAGCACACCTAGTGTGACGGTCGCATGGTGAGAACATCGCTCTGAGCACAAACGATTCCTTGGGACTAATCTTATCTTAACAATACAGCTGTGTTCTCAGCATGCCCAGGGCGTCTCGGAATGTGGGAAAACATAGGACCATCATCCCAGCCTTCTGGGTTACACAGCGTCCCCAAGCATCCCAGGGAGTCACCACTAAAACTCAGGGACTCTCTATATTGAGGTAAAACCATTGAGAGATTCCTATTTGCTTAAGAATTCTTCCATAGGCACACTTTTTGAATCTACCTGTATGCCACTGATAGGTGTCCTGACAAGTAAATTTCAACATATAGTCATCCCAGCTGACAGAGTAGAAATTTCCATCGAGTTTTATTTTATTTTTCCATGGTCATTTAGGTGGAAGTTTACCATGAAAATTAGTGTTCTAGTAAACAATTTATACACATTTTATTTCATGATGTTAGGTGCAATATCCTCAATGTATTAGCATTCTTCCAATTTTCTCAGGGGCTTCCGGTTTTGCGCATAAGGATTTCTAGGCTGTAATCAATCTTTAAGGGAATAGATAACCATAGAGTTCCTGGGGAGTTCAAACCACCAACCTTTACTTTAGGAGCCATGTGTGTGTATGTTGTGTCACCAGGTTCTGTGTGTAGTAGCAAATGATAAGTCTAGAATTGGCTGCAAGTGGGGCCTCAGAGGTGGCTTGACTTCTTATAGACCTTCCCCTCTCACTCAGAAATCCAGCTTAAAACCATCATACATCAAGTAATTATATTTCAGAAAAGTGAGTGTGTGTGTGTGTGTGTGTGTGTGTGTGTTCCACTGCCTGGTGCAATATCCCGGGAAGATTGTGGAGACTCAGAAGCACCAACACAGGCCCACAGTTCCTGTCCAATAGACAAGGTCAGCATAATACAATCTAAATAGCTTGTTTTATTTTGTTACCATGATGATTGAAGAGAGATTCTATGAGGAGCAGAGCCTTTAAATCTTGGCTGGAAAATTAAACTGTAGGAAAACACATACATATATACATAGCTGTGCATAGAGTCACACATACATATCCCAATAAATGTGTGCTCTTATTTCTTGGCACTAAGTCTTTCTGGCTCTGGGTTCCTGGAAAGGGGTGGTGGTGACAGGGGTGGTGGTGACAGGGGTGGTGGTGGTGGTCCTAGTGTTGCTGCTTACGTTGATATAAGAGGCTGAGTGGTGCCACTGTTATGTGACTGGGTGCTCATGGGACAGCTGAAGATTGACCCCTGCCCAGGATCTCATGGAAGAACAGCCCTCACAATTGGCTTCTGTGAGTATTACGGCCCAAACCCAAATACCACGGAATAGTTGAACACTGTAGTACATAGGCTCACTAAGATTGAAGGCTAAACTCAAAGTCAGTTGACAACAATAATGCTTACACAGCATTGAGCAGGCCTCAGGTAGTGTTCCAAGTGCTTGAATTCACATGAACTCATTTAAACCTAGCAGCCCACAGAATAGGCACTATTGTTATCAACACTTACAAGGCGAAGGCAGCCAGGCCTCTAAGATTCAAGCGTGACTGCAGACCACAGAACTAATAATACAAGGCAGAATTTGCCTCTGCCCTCAGATCGTTCGGCTGCACACTGTGGGGGGCTGTTGACCAGCAGGTGTCGCTGTTGAGTTCTCACCATGGACTAGAAGGGCCAGAGGTGCTGGGGGCAGACACTCCGGGAGAGGCGTCCCTCAGAGATCATGCTGCTTTGGTTCCAGGCACCATGATCAAGCTAATCCTCCAAGAAAACAAGTCACATGAGATTTTTGACCGCTCAAAAGGACATATAAAAGTTATATGTGGTCTCTTATACAATAGCATGATGAAAAAGGTTGAGCTATTTTGAGAATTATGTGACACAGAGACAATGTGAACACAATGCTGATGGCGGAAAAAATGGTGCCAATAGCTTTGCTCGACACAGGCCGGTCACAAGGTTTCAGCTGGTGAGAAACAGTCTCTGCAGCTCAGCAAAGAGAAGCACAGTAAAACAAGGCATGCCTGTGCTAACAGGTTTGGCAGTTAAAATCTGAGCATTCACCCAACAATTTAAGGCCATCCTGTAATTCATCACAGTGTGGAGAAGCAAATTAAGTTATTAAAATGACAAAGACATTGGAAAAATACTGCCTATGCCTTCCATACTTTCTGGCATACAGTGAAAAGAATGATGATTTTGAAGTCAAAACATCTAGCCTAAAGGTCCCGTTCCTGCTTTATGAGTTACTCAGCCTAGAACATATCATTTCACTCAGACTCAGAAATGTTTTCTTAACTGTCACATGGATATTAATGTCTCTACTTTGTGGACCACATGTGAGGATTGAGCAAGAAAATGCATATGAAAGATCAGGAAGGGAGAGGTTGCTTAACAAGTTTATTCTTGAAAAAAATTTAAACCCAAATCTTACAAAAATAAATTAAGAATGCAAGACACCATGCATTATCTTATTGCCAAATATTGTTAGATAAATTTAAAGATTAGTCCAATGTGTAGCAGAAGACAATTTTATTTTTTTTATTATATCAATTCCCTAAATAGCCCTTACACTTTTGGCATGCTACCATATATACAAGACAACTATCAACCAGGACAGGGTTTTCCTCTAAGTGGTGACTGTTATTTTACCCAGTCAAATCACTTCCATGAGCAGTCACATTACTCCTCCTTCCCCATTTGCAAGTAGCACTGGTGTCAAAACAATCTGCTCGACCTGAGTGCCATTATGATGGCTGCTAGTTGTTGTGTTAGGTGCTCCTGAGTCAGTTCCGGCCTGCAGTGACCTACCTCATGCACGACAGAAGGAAGCACTGCCAGTCTTGTCCCCTCCTCGCAGAGGTTCCTCACATTGCCGCAGCCCTGGTGTCAATCCAGCTCCTACCAGGTCTTCCTCTGCTTTGCTGCTTTTCCATTTTACCAAACATGAGGTCCTTCACCAGGAAGTGGTCTCTCTTGCCAAAAGGTTCCAAGCATGTAAGGTGAAGTTTTGCCATCCTTGTCTTTAAGGAGCTTTCTGGCCATACTTTTTCCAAAACAGTCTGGTTTGTCCTGCTAGCAGTCCACGGTACTTTGAATATTTTTCTTCAGCACCACAATTCAAATGCATTAATTCCCCTCTGGTCTTCTTTATGCAATGTCTAACTTTCACATGTATTTTTATGGCTCAATTATGCTACAAGGACTGGACCTACTTCCCAATAATCAAGGAATCACTTTTGCTTTAAGATCCTCTCTCCCCTGCCACACACAAACTCCAAGACTAAGGTTCTTACTGATCCGAGCGGCTGATGAACATGACGCTACAGGAGCTCTAGCTAAGAGGCTGTGACACCCAGGCCTTCCAACAGGGGAAAGAGAAGGAGAAACACACAAAGAGGAGGGTGTTGTTAAACGCTCATCATCGTCACGAAGCAAAGGAGGTACCATGAAAATAGATCTTGCAGTTAGTTGGAATTGTAGCATGTTATCATTTGATCTACCATAAGATCCATTGAAAGTTGTTCTGTTTTAATAGTCTCTGATAGCTTTTCAATTGAGGTTTTTAATCTGTTCTGTTTTGTTATTGTTCGTTTTTATAAATAGCGTGTGTGAAATACAGGATAGGTGCCTCTGTAGAGACAGTAAGTGAATGAATGGTTCCTTGGGGGTATGGCAGGGGAGCTTGAGGGGAAATGGGGAACTGGTAGAAATGGATGCAAGAATGAAGACAATGTTCTCAAGCTCATCGTGGTGATGATTGCTCAATTCTTTTTGATGTGCTGGAAGTACTGAATGGTGGGATATGTGAACTAAATGTCAAGGAAACCAGTGGGAAAGAAAGAATTTTACAGCAGCAAAAGAAATAGACTTGGATCGTGGCTAAGGGTAGCAGGGCAGCAGTAGGCTAGAGGGTGGACAGGTGTTAAGTTTGGGAGAGGGGGAAATAATATTTTAGAAGCTGGAAATAAGCAAAAGGAATGGAAAGGGGGAGTTAGGCCAAGCCAATGTAAGTTTTAATAGATTGTCTGAGGTGTTGGATGCAAAAATGATCATCTCTGATATGTAAACCACCACCTAATTCACACACACACACACACACACACACACACACACACACAAAAGCAAACCTCCAAATCCTAGAAGTCTAATATCTGGAGAAGTTGGGGATAAAAAGTGGCAGGAGAGAGTTAGTTCAAACTTTTCTCTCTTTGCTGCCTCGCCTTTTTGGACATACAAAATTAAGAGAGTTTCTAAACTGAGCTAAAAAGAAGCACGTTTTTCTGAAGAAGAAAAAAAAAAAGGAGGAAGAAGAAGAAGAAGAAGAAAGAAAACCAGAAATGTTCCTGCCCTTCCTTGAGCCCTGCCTGGATTCATGGTGTTACTGGGTGCTACGGAGACTATTCTGAAT
Organism: Nesogale talazaci; assembly: GCA_004026705.1. Classification (NCBI taxonomy): domain Eukaryota; kingdom Metazoa; phylum Chordata; class Mammalia; order Afrosoricida; family Tenrecidae; genus Nesogale; species Nesogale talazaci. Next base: position 7,326 of record PVJH01046901.1, read on the forward strand.
TTTAGTGACCTCCTATGACATAGGAGAACTTCCCCAGGGGGCGGGGGGGGGGGTCCTAGGTGATAGGCATTATGGGCCTCAAAAAAGAGCAAGACTCTTAATGAGGTGCATTGAGGTAGTGCCTGCAGCAATGGGTTGGCCTTGAAGCCTAACAACTCTTGTGAGGATGGCCCAGGATGGGGCAGCGATTCATTCTGGGATTGATGACCTCAAACAACAACAAGCATTGGTTTGCACGATCATACTCCCACAGCGGACAACCTTTTGGTTAGTGGTTAAGTGCTTAGCTATCAAGCCTGTCTGCTGATGGATTTTCCCAGGCTCTGAGGCACATTTTTCTCACCATCTTATTTTCACACAGCCACTCGGGTTTCTTTCCAATTTGCAATCCTATGGTACTTCTCTGACGAACCCCCCTTCGCTAGTCCCTCAGTGTTTCTCAGGCAAAGTGCAAACACCTTGGCATGCCTGTGTGATGTCTCTATTGCTGTAGGGAGAATGAACGGCTCCTTCTGAAAACAGTACCTCCAAATTGAGTGATGGAAGATGACAATGGCATATTACCCTGGCTTCTGAGAGCAGAGTCTCAGGCAGAGCACAGCAGGCATGATTTGCGACAGGTCCATGATGTGTAGAGCGTAGCAGGAAGATTTGAAGACAAAACGAAAATCACTCAGACTTGTTTATCCCAAGTGTGAGTGTTGGTCCTGGCTATTGGTTGGGAGGTGCCGCAGGGGCTGGGGCCAGAACACCCCACATCACCCTTTCTGCCTCCTTAGATCAGGAGCTTAGTGGCACGATGGTCTTGAGTTGGGCGGCAGTTTGAAAATGCTAGCTGCTCTGTGGGAGTCAGAGTCTCAGAATCCCACAGGGCAGGGCTGCCATGTCATTGTGATTTGGAACGGTCTCAAGAGCAGTGCATTTGGTTTTTTATGGTTTTCTTTGGTCTCAAGAGTAAGGTAAGACTTTCTGCTCCCGTAACAATTTGCAGCCTTGGCAACTCAAGGGAGCAGTTCTATTCTGGGTTCAAGGGTTGTTATGAGCCGGAGTCAGTTGGGCAGCAGTAGGGGAGGGAGGGAGAGGATCAGAGAGAGCATGCATGCAAGCAAGTGTGGCGGGAGTGCAGACACCCAGACCAAAGCTGAAGCATCAGAGGTGGAGAAAGGAAGATTGGCAGGGGACACTGATAATGTGGGAGAAGATAGAGAACTTGGCAAGGGAAAGATTTGTAACCCTTTAACCATTAAGCAGACCCATTCTGTTCCATGTGGGTGTGTGGTGGTCATGTGCTTATGTTAATTTCATGATTGAAATATAGGGGTGGAGTCTAGCCTGTTAATCTGGAGATAGCCATGGAGTAGCCAATGAGGTCTCCATGTGGGCATGACTTCTCCTGAGACTTCTGGGAAATCTCGAGATATTTCCCTCGTGGAGGTGAGAAGCTATCTTCCTCAGTTGTTGGGAGTTAGTCTTAGAGACAATGAATTACAGACAAGATGGCAGGGTCCAAGGAGCTGAAGGAGTCAGAGGAGAAGCCACATGGTCTTGCCCTGATGGAACCAGACCTCAGAAGCTGGCGAAGCCACGTGGAGAGCCCTGCCAGCACTGAGTTGGCCTCTACCACCACTGGATGCTGTTGATGGACCCTGAGCCCTGGAAGCAAGGAGCTATGAGAGGACCCTTGCCAGCACAGGGACTCTGTACCCACTGACCTGTGACTTCGTGAGTCAGAAAGAGACATTATAGACTGGTATTGGGCATATGGGCTAATATTGGACTTATGACTTTGTACTGGACTGGGTTGGGATGCTTTCTCAAGGTCCCATTCCTTTTGTATATAAACCATTCCCCTATATCCATATGTGTGTCTATGAATTTTGTTTCTCTAGTCTACCCGGGCTAACACAGGCTGTGACAACCTGAAGTTAGCAAATGCTCACCTCTTTTTTGGGGGTGGTGGTGGTAGTGGTGGTTATATTCAGGCATCTCATAGCCCATTCCATTTTCATCACTCTGTTCTTTTCCTAGAAGCCTACAATTTCTCCCATGCCTGCATAGACCCTTGGGCTCATTTTCTGCAGTGTTGAATATCAATAGCTTACACATTATACTTCTCTAGAGCTTCTACCATCTCACTCACATAATGCTGCAATATCAACCAACCTACAAGTTGCTATCAATTCAAGCATGAAATGCGGTATTAAAAAAGGAAGCTTTCACAGCATGAAAGACTTACTTTATTCCAGCTTCCCATTTTATTACATCACTTTCTTAACTTTTCATGCTCTGATTCAACTCTCCATTTCTAGGCAAATGTCCTAGGCATTCCTACACAGATCTGGTTCAAAATAGTCCATTTTTTCTCTATCTTCAAACCTCCTTGGTTGTTCTACCAATAAACCCTACTCTCGATCATGTACAGATGCCATATTTATTATGATCTCTGTGGTTCTCTCACAGAACTGGACACCGTTGCTGGGGTCTGATGCCAGAGCTATGCTCCCTAATAAGAAACTATGATTTACACCTACTCTCCAGTTTCTAACAGATTTGTGGTTGTTTCTGTGGGATTATGAAGTTTTAATGCAGTGAGCATATCATAGTTATACAATGATTATTTAGCTCAACCGTACCTTAGCTCTTTATTGCACACATAGCCTTGTAAAGCAGCATGCTTACCTCACTTTCCTATCATAGTTTTTAAAATGTAGGTTCCTTAATGGAAGTTTTAACACCTTATGGAATATGCTCACAATAGCACTGATACTTCAGAGGAAGCATAACAGTCTATGTATGACACAAGGATTGTAAATGATAAAATCCATGTTGGAGAAGGGAACAGTATTAGAGCTTAAATTCTAAGCACCCAATTTGTAGAAGGCTATGGATAGCAATGAAAGCCCAAATTACACCTGCAGGGTCCCCCTGTGGATTAAGTCTCCAGTGAATTCTCTCTGACCATGAACTAGCGATGCGAACAGGTTTCCCATAAGAATGAATGTATTGGAAAGTGGATTAATGAGAATTTAGTTAAAGTTTAACATCATTTGTCCTCCCTTTTATCTTAAATTTGTTCTAGTTTTTAATACTTTCAGCTCTTTTCCTATTGAGGTTTCTCTGTTTTATTTTTTCATTGATGCTGGCTTTTTTTGTTGTTTCTGTTGTATTTTTCTGTATATGAAATCCAAGAAAAGATAAATCTATGAGAGTAACTGGATCAATAGTGTCTTAGTGCCTCTGAACATAGACCATGGATGTGAATAACCTTGCTCTCATGCAGTCTGCATTAGAAACTGGATCGGTTAGGTTAAGTTTTACCACTTTATCATTCTTTCTTTTGATCTGTTTTAAAATCGCTCTATTAATATTTTCTACTTTTTTTCTGATGGAAGTTTTTCTTGGTTTTATTTTTTTATTGTTGTTAACTTTTTTGTTTCTTTGATTTTGTATCTTTTGGGTTTATGAAATCCAGGCTGGTTGATTTATAGAGCCAGTAATTGGATCAATGGTCTCTTGGAGGTGTGGCAGGGCAGGGTTTGGGGAAATGGGAAGATAATGAGTACCAGAGAGAAGTGAATGTTCTAAAATTGATTGTGGTAACAATTAGACAACTCTTCTTGATATGCTTGAACTATTGAAATATGTGATATGTGGATTATGTCCCCAAATTGTTTTTTTTAAAGGCAGTGTATATATATTTGTTGAAACTTTATTTCTTAGAATTATGGTAGCAGAGATGGGGAGAGGCGTTAAGGAGTTAATGATATAGGGAGTACAAGATGGAAGAAAATGTCCTTAAAATGATTGCAATGATGTCTGCACAACTTTTTAATGAGTAACCACTGGATTGTATGACATGAGAATTATGTCAATAAAACTGCTGAAAACATGCATATGTTCAGCATTGGTGGTATAGCAGAGCACAACTGCCTTCCATACACATATTCAGTTCTCTAAGATTACTCCAATTTAAAAAAAAAAGAGAGAACAAGCAGAGCTATTTAACCTACTGAATTCAAATTCAAACAATTTTTCTGGAATTACGTTTTCATATGCCTTTTCAGAGAAAAAAGGTAATTCATATAGCTGGATTGCCACAGCACAGACAATAAAAAGCCGAGAAAACTGTCACATGGAATTAGGAAGCAGAGAAACATCTCTGGGATGTGTGCATTGGCTGCTGGTTTCAAACTGCAGGCATTGCAACACTCCCTCGCCATACCCCGGGGGCACCCCCAGATTTGGCCACTATGAGTCGAAGTTGGGTAGATGGCACAGGGTGTGCCTACC
>PVJH01046902.1:0-11592 GCA_004026705.1 Nesogale talazaci
TCTTTCAAATTGCTGTGTGGCTTTTATTATTTGGATTTTTTCCAGCATGTTTTTCTTTATATGAAATCTCAAATAGTAAATCTATAGAGCTAATTGGCTTATTAGCTTCTTTGGCTGGCAGATGACGTTGGGAAGAAGTGGTAGCTAGCAATAATCAGTTCAAGGAAGGGAAAGGTTCTAAAATTGATTGTGATGATGATTTCACAAGTATATATCATATGATTGAACCATTGTATTCTTTGAACTTGGATTACAAAATGGATTTCGGTGTAAATTCTTTCTCCTGCGAAACAAAAAACTGAGGTATTACCCACCCAAGAAAATTTAAATTGTGACATAGAAGGTTGCATATTAGGATTGAAAAGGAAAAAAATTGATAAAAGTATTAAAAATAGACAAGATACTACTGGAGTAAAAAGCAGAAGCACTCTTAATGTATGTGTGTTGGAGCGCTGAACTTTTCCCAGGTCTCATGTCTCTGATATGGGACATAACATGGATGTTGGCATTTTGTCCGACTAGGAAACAAAAAAAGTAAAATGAAAAGAAAAAAGTAAAATAATACTGTGTAAGTATGTATGCATATATTTTATCCTTACATAGATCAGTAGCTGGAGGGGCTCTGATTTAGGAGAAATTAAAAAAGTGGTGTAAATCTTTGTTTTGAAGAGGGGAAGTGTATAGAAATAAAAGAATACACAGCAACAAAATCAATTGTTGGGATCTAGGCTTTTTCCTGGGAGGAAATTAGGATTGTGTCGGGAAGAAGTCTTTTGAGCAATTGGGGACCATGTTTACTAGTATGTTGTTTTACTACTTTCCTGACTTTTCAGATGGTAGTATAGGGTTGAGATTAAAGTTAGGGAGCTAATTGGTGCCTGGTTGGACTGTATTTTAATGACTTCAGTTAATTTTCTTAAAGGAATGGCTCAGGTCAAAGGGGATAGGGCTATCTCTTATTAGATACCATAGGTGACCAAATAGGTGTGAGGGAGTAAAGTCTATGACTGCCACTTTTGTAGGAGCTCTCGGTGTGAAGGATGAAACAACTGCCTCCTCAGAGGTCAGGCTGCTTAGGTGAGCAGCTTGGGCTGCTGACTAAGGGGTGGTGTCATTGGAAAAATGGGTATGGCTTTTCGGTTATCCACTACCACCACCTGGACTGCTCTCTGTACTTTGGGTCTTAATTTGGTCCTCCTCTCAAACTCAAACTCCCAAGCTTTGCCATGTAAAACCAATGGTTCTGTTTCAAACTATAGTGTCAGTCTAATGTCTTCCTAATGGGCTGTGTGTTTCCTACTAAAAAAGGTAGGGGGGGAGGTGGGGAATGGAGACACAGACATATGAATGGTCTTGCTTTTTCCAGTCCCTAAAAATGTGACCCTGCAGAGCTGTGCCTCATGGACAGGAGAGGCTGCCCTTCCCACGCTTACATGGAGAGCTCTATCATTCACTATGTACCCCCTTTAGGCCTGCTTCACTGTAGAGCTATCCTCATGCAGCTTGGTAGGCTGAGGGGAGGGATTGCTGCTGCTGGGTCTCAATTGGGTTTTCTTCCTTTTATCTGCCTAGGATTTCACAGAGAAAGCTCCATTGGTCTGTCTCTCCAAGAGAGAGTAAGTCACGTCTCTCTTCTCCAATTGGGAAATGCTACAAGACTTCACAAAATTCTCAGGAGGAAGCCATGTTCACACAGAGGTCTCATTGGCTATCTCCAGATTGACAGGCTAGACTCCACCCCTAGACTCCCAATCATGAAACTGACATCAAGTACATGGCCGCCACAATACTATAAGCAGTATAACTGATATTTAGCGGCATTGATAATTAATCAAAATAATGTGAAATACATAGTGAACTTAAGAATCCCTATTTAAATAACTAGAAAAGTTTAATTATAAAATCTATGAAAGCATTTTGAAGGCACACATGGCAACTAAGAACAGAGGATCCAAGGTTCCAGGGAATTAAAAATGTGGAAGTAGCTGGCTGTGTAAGCTAATATTCTGTTTTTTTTGGGGGGAGGCATCACTGCCCTCTGGTGGTCGTGGGAACTACCCAGTGCCGCTCCCGAGAGCTGCCATTGGATTTGAACTGCCAACCCTGCGGGCTGCAATTACGCACTCAACCACTTACGCCACCAGGGCTCAGCCCCTAAGCTAATATTCTGGAACCACTCTTTCCAATTTGATGATGTAGAGGAAAGGACAAGTGGGGGAGCATCTCACCTTTATCTACACAGAGTATTGTAGTAAAAACAGAAAAACTGCAGCTATGTTTAGCAATATTCTATAATCACAGAGAAAAAATTAAGGGAGCACACTCTATATGTAGGAAGATCTTGGTTGACCCGTGACATTGGTACAGAATTCTGAGATATTCATTTTAATCTATTATCCTTGGTAAGACAACGATAGCAGTTATAAACATTAGTGGATAAAAATAATAGCAATTTGATTTAAAATTTTATTTCTATGGCTGTTAACAATAACAGATAGGGAAAAAGTCATCAGAGAGAGGTTTCTAAAGGGAAACTGGACTAACCAAAAAGGAAAATTTTATTCAACATTCTTTCACATCATACATGTGATTTATAACCTCAGAACCTTAATAATAGACTTGTTGTGAGTCAGAATCAGCTTGATGGCCATGGGTTGGTTTGGGGTTGATTTTACTCCTTATCATAAATGGTAACCAGAATTCTGCCAGATGATCATAACATCATAGATTTGTTGGAACAGACTCCACAACAACATACACTTCCCTTAGAACTATGTGGTACACCAACCAGTTCCTATAGATAACTTTTCTGTGGATAAAAAGAAGATGAGGTAGCAGAATGCCTGCTAGAGGGGTCAAATAGCACCTTTCCTGGAACAGGTGTTTAAATGTGGACTATCAGGACAGAGACAATGAAATAGAAAACAGAATATGGTACTGGGCAATAGTAATAGTGTTATATATCTTGCCAATGACCTGGGTCAAACATTGAATTTTTCCATAGTGAGAATTGGATAGTATGTAGAGGATCGTCACTCTTAGAGCTACAAATGAAAATATTTTTACACAGTTACTTGTTTGAAAGAATCATTAGCCCCCATTTCTCCACTCTCATATTTGTACTTTTGCCTCTTTTCCCTTATAGTTTAAATTTTTAATACAGTTAAATAAAATGCAAAAAAGAGAAAGAGCCATTAGTCATACCTTGTCTGTTTTGCCATATCATTTAACAAAATAGCCACACATTCACCAGTTTCTTTTCCTTTGTCACACACACACACATTCAAGAATGTACACAGTTGGGATTAATATACACAATAAGCACTCCATATTTGTGAGGGTCAGTCATTTTATTAAAGAAAGCATAGAGATTTTCTCACATAAAGATGTTTCCTAGTAGATTTACATGAATATTGACTATAACATTATTTTCCTTTTAAGTAGTGGGAACTTTCATTAGTCATTTAGTTCTGGCCCATGGTGGTTATCAATTATTTCATCAAATGTTGACAGCCTATAACAAATAAATAACTAAAAAATAGCCGTTTGCATATCCAAGACATAGTAAAAATAATCAAAAGTGGCCATTTAGCAGTTCTCAGTAGTAGCCAGAAGACCAGTATCTTCCGAAGCAACATGGGCGGTAGCAAGCATAGCCACCATAGCCACCATAGCCATAGCCAGAGCCACAGCCATAGCTACATCCCAGGCCACCATAGCCATAACCCAGGCCACCATAGCCATAGCCACAGCCACAGCCATAGCCACATCCCAGGCCACCATAGCCGTAGCCCAGGCCACCATAGTAATTGCCAAAGTAACACATGGTGTCAGGAGAGGAAGGTTAAGTTGTGGCAGAAAATCAGCTGTTGGTGTTTGAGTCTTCTGGTCGGTGCTGTCTTTATATACTGTCTGCATGGAATGTGGGACAAGCCACAGAATGTATTGAACTCATTCCTAAGAATAATTAGCTTAAGAAGAAAACCTCAAGAATCTCTTAACCAGCATTTTCAAGACAGTATTGTCTTGTACCGGGATGCCAACAATGAAAATAGGTGCCTTAATGAGACATTCCTCACATAGTTGTATGTCCTTTTCTTAAGATCCCAAATTTAGCAGTGATGCCCACAAAAATATCCCAAATTTAAACTTTATGACTGCTCCACATGAAGACATAAAACATCTCTCCTCTTTAAACGTAATATTTCTTCCCTTTGTCAGTATCTCTATCTTCTTCCATAGATGCAATCTCGGTGGCCTGGTGCAAGTTAGGGAAAGAGGAGATATAGGAGAAAGGTAGAACCAATTGTATGCTATATTTGATACAATGTGTCTCTTAGTTCATGGAAGTAAACATTTCACTTAGTTTATACTTTGTTTTTTTTATTCTTAGAGCATGAAGATCCCGTCTATCCCACCATCATCCCATGTGTAATAATATTAGTTTCTATGTTCTTTTCATATCTAGGGACAATTTTCTCTTAGCATTACCCTTGTGCCAAATGAGAATAAATATGCATATAGAAAACACAATGTAAGAATCCTTCAGGATGTCCAATTACTTAGGGAAAGACAATTGAGGTCTTTGTACCATGGCTACTATATGCTTCAACTTTTTCATATTTTTCTCATGTTTTTGCCTAACTTTATGTGGCATGAGAATTGCACATTACTTGTCAATATACTCCAGGATTTTAAGTTCTTTATGGGAATAGAAGATTGCATTTTTCTTCTGCAGAATAGACAGTGATTTTGAAATCCTGACTTCAATGTTAGCAGCCAAATATGTAAGCTTTATGCTATAGAACTCATAGAGGTAGGGATGCCCATATCAGAAAAAAACATATGCGTGTTTATATATATGTATATATACACTAATTTATTTGTATGTTTTCCAAGAATAGTTTAGATTGTATAGATTTATTTCAAATCCTTCCAGAAATGGAAGAAAGAGGGCATTAGGAACATTAAGGTACGTGTGTTCATGTTTTGGCAATATAATATAGGAAAATGTAGCCTTAAACATAAACATTAAATTTTAAGTTTTCTTTTTAGCATTAACTCTTTTTTTCTGGAATAATTTAAGACAAACAACTAATTTGTTAAGGTATTCACTCACTTCACAAATCATGTTTTAAGAACTAAATATATCATGCACTGTTATATAGAATGGGGACAGTATATTCAACAAAATACATAGTAAAGATACCTTCTAAATGAAGATAGAAAAGTACAGAAAAATATTTTTAGATTGATAATGTAATACTGTGGTTTCTCTTAAAATTATTAAATAATTTTATTGATATGCCATTTACATGCTATAAGTTGAATAATTTAATATATTTGAGTTGTGCAATCAACACAATAACTAATTTTGAGACACTTCATTCATTTTTTATATATAAACAATATTATTTGGGTGTTCTCAGCTTTTAAAACAAACCATATATCAATTATATCAAGCAAATTCATACATATGTTGCCATCATAATTTTCAAAACATTTTTTTTTCTACTTGAGTCCTTGGTATCAGCTTTTCCTTTTTCCCTCCTTTTCTCCCTTCCTACCATCATAACCCTTTGATAAATTTTAAATTATTATTATTTTCATATCTTCCATCACCATGTGTATCCCTTCACTCACATTTCTGTTGGTCATCCCCCTTCAGTGGTGGGTTGTTATATGTTGATCACTGTGATTAGTTCATCCTGGTTCCCCCACCTTGCCCCTACCCTTGTGGTATGGTTGCTCTGATTAATGTCCCTGAGGAGTTTGTCTGTCCTGGATTCCATGTGTCAAGAGCGCTTATCTGTACAGTGTACATGTTCTGATCTTGCCAGATATGAAAGATCAACCGTGGTCATGATAGTGGGGGTTGAGGGGGCGTTAAAGAACTAGAAGATTGTGTGTAAGATCGTGTGTTTCATCAGTCCTATACTGCATGCTGATTGAATTGTCCTTTCATTTTTATACTTCAGTAAGGAGATGTCTAATAGTCCAATTTTCCACAGATGGGCTTTGATTCCCCTCATTCACATCAATATTATTGTTTGGGATCTTCTGATGCCTATTACCTTATCCTGTAGACCCTCCTTATCACACAGGCTGGTCTGCTTCTTCCATGTGGACTTTGCTGCTTCTGTGCTAGATGATTGTTTGTTTAACTTCAAGCTATTAAGACCCCAGACGGTATATCTTGTAATAATCAGGCACTATCAGCTTTCTTTGCCATATTTTGTACTTGCAAAGAATTGGAAACAACCTAAATTTTCATCAATGAAGGGATGGATTAAAAAACTCTGGTATTTACACTCAATGGAGCATTATGCATCCCTAAAAAGCCATAATGAATGCATGAAGCCCATAATTGAATGGAAAAAGTTAGAGAAAATTATGCTAAGTGAAGTAAACGAAGCCCCAAAGGACAAGTACAGCATGTGCAACCAGTGAGTTAAGCTGAAAATGCACACAGGACATAGGAGGGAAGCTACTGAATGCATTACATTCCTGGGGCAAAGTTAAGGTACTCCGGCCAGGTCAGACCCAATCCAGCGATGCATCTGGCAGCCAACTAAAATGAGGGAACTTAAAAAAGAAAAGCTGAGTGTACTAACCCACCCCCACCCCCATGAAGAAGATATTGTTTATGTCTCCACAAGAAAGAGAGAAAGAGACCAGATCTCAGCTTGCTGTGTCAAGTCTTGAGGGCAACATACCAGCATGGAGTAGTGAAGTAACAGACAGGACTTTGTGGTCTGCCCCAATCTCAGCAACATTTGAGTCCCTCTCCAGGAGAATGCACTTCAGAGCACAGCACTGAAGATACATCCAGGGAAAAGGGTGGGGCTTCCCAGTCCACAGGGCAGCAAACTAAGTGTGAGTGGGAGAGGGAGGGAGATGAGAGAGAGACAGAACCTAACGTGGCCTATCAACCCTTAAGGAAGACATTCTTACTTGGAGCAGAGAGAATGCAGAGAAGAGTGGTTGGCCCGCCCCACATGAGGCATGGTGTCCCCTCACAGATCCACAGCACTGCAGGTGACAACACTCGAGACAAAGTGAGGAAACTGAGCCTAGTCTGACACCTGACCCCACCCCTTGCCCCCATATTGGAGCAAAACATGAAGCAAGAGCAACAGAGTAACAAGGTGAGCAAAGAAAAAAAATCCCTGAGGAATTCTGAAAACAGACTTCTGACTCAGCAGGTAGGGATTGGGCACCTCATCAGATTCAATCAGAAAACCTTTATATGGATCAGCAGACAGAACTTAAACAATCTATAAGATTTTTGTTGTTGTTACTTTCTTTGATATCTACCTATAAAAGAAAGTCATGATTGTTTATGGTTCCAAGTCAAAAACAATGGGATTGATGGTTCCCGAAGGACATGGGAGGGGAGGATGTAGGGGGAAGGGAGGAGGGAACTAAAAAACACATGGACAAGGGAAAAGCAAGACATTTAAAATGGATTGCGAGAAAGGTATAGAGTGCCTGTCAAGTTTTGATCAAGTGCATTGTAGGTGAGAGGAATGACTGAAAGCTGAATGAAGGTCCAACATGAGAGTGGGACATGAGGAAAATGAAAGGAGATCCAGGAAAGAACTAGGAGGCAAAAAATAAATGTGTAGAAGTGTAGCTATAGGTATGTATATATGTAAACACATTAATGTTTAATGATAGGGATATAGGTGTATGCACATATATTTATATGTTAAGTATTAAAGTAGCAGATTGACATCGTGTCTCTATTCGAGTCCTTCCTCGATGCAAGAACACTTTGTTCTAATAACCTAGCATTCTGTATGCTCACCCTACTGACATGACTGCTGGAGACAAAATGGTTGCATAAGCAAATACGATGAAGAAAGCTGGTGATGCCTGGCTATTTTGTTTTATTACTATTATTATCATCATCATTATTATCATTATTTTTCCCTGGTATATCACTAAGACATTATTAATCCAAGTATTATCTCTGTAGATTTATCTATCCTGAATTTAATATAACTAAAGACATTCAGAAAATTACACAAAACCCTACAATCATAAATAAAAAACTCATTTGAAAATAAAGCAACAAATATTTCAAAGTACAACAAATTTAAAATGGGTCCAAAAGAGAGAACATAGGAGGGTGCTAAATAACACATCTCCACTTAACCCACTTTCCAATGGTCTTTGTCTGATAGTGAGGCTAGTCACATCTTGTCAATGACCTGAGGAAATTCTTCACAGGCTAAATTCATGTGGGAAAACGGCAACTGAATAATGGACTTTCACTGTCACACGTAGCCTTTCACAAACTTTGAACTATTAAACTCTAATGCAGTTCACTTCTCTGCTCTTGTACTTTATTACTCACAATATTTGGACCACATGGGTCTCTGTGTCTTCCATAAGGACAGAGTTGACACCTGACTTAGAAAATTGTTTGCTTTAAGACAAAAATATCAGATCCCCGATGCTATTTTCTCTGATTGCCAGGCATCTTATAACTTCTTCACCACTTGCTATAACACCTATATCTTGAGTGATTTCTTTATGAAAGCGGGTAGTGAGTGGGACCAAGTTACAAAACTTATATTGTTCTTTGATTATATTAGTGCGACACCAAATTGTATTCATATATAACTTTCTATTTGCCCCTGACTCTCTTGAGAGACATCATTAACATTTTATTGGGGAACATTATACACCATCCCCATAGAGAATATGTTGAATCTATTGATCATGGTATTAATATATTCAATGGTATGGAATTTAAGATAACACTGACAAAGAATTATATACATGTGTAAGAAAGTTTTAAATGAAAATGCATAAACTATTGGCTAAGATAGATAAAAAGTTAAGAGACTACATAATATTTATGCAAACAATGAGTATTGGAGAATGGGTAAAACTTTCAGTAGGCGTTCACAAAGGCATACCATGCTTACTGGATCAAGACATCACAAAAAAAGGAAAAAAGTTTATGAAAATTTTTATATATATGTATATATGTATATTAATCTTAAATTGCCATTTATTGAACACTTTCAAAGCAGTAGATTTGAACCAAAGTTCAATGACTTTTAGATCCACAACCTTTGTGTAGTAGCCATCTGCTTCTACTCACATCTAGGCACCTCAATATCTAAGAAAGTGTTTAAGATCCTTTAATCTACTAAGTGTGGATTTAAAGCAAAATCTATTCACTTAGTGAGTTTTTCATATTGGAACCTATGGTGTGACCTATAAAGGATGTTTTGTTTCTCAAAAGGACAGACACTAAAATCATTGGGGTTTCATGTAAGCAATGGCATGGATGGAATAAAACCTATGGGAATAAATCCTTTGGGACTTTCATTTGCTTATTCATTTGCTAAGTCAAAATGAGAAGAAACAGGTGGAAACAAAAATAATTATCACAACTTGGAATATACAAAGAAAAATTGGAATTTATAAAATTATGAAATAATTTAAAATAGAAATAGAAATAAAAATTCAAGGCATTAGTAGGATGTTATGGACTGGTATTGACCACAGTGAGTCAGAAAATTACATGGCTTACTATGCGGGGAATGAAACGATCAAATAGTTTGCTATGTTTGGAATGAAACAATCAAGAGAATTTATGTCCCATTCATATTCAAAATGGATGTTACAAGATATATCTTGAAGTACAATGCTGTCTATGAGACAGTATGCCTATCAACATTTCGGGAAATCCTATCAATTCAACTATTATTCAAATTTTTTTCACCTATATCCAGTCTTTGTTCAAGAAACAGACATACAAATGGTGGAGCATTCAAGTACAAGTTTGATTTGTTGTATATACAAATTTAAAAATTATGACCTATGACATAAGTTATGATAATTAATAGTTGCAAAGATACAATGTTTCTTATTCTCATATTTTATAGAAAGGTAAGAAGGCAAATAAAATGTAAATATTTGGTTTCTTCAGACTTCTTAAAACAATGAGAAAATGTTAATTAGATATAAATGGTTCTCTAAGATTATTGTATATTTTAGTCTGATCACTGATACACTCGTCAACAATTCAATTGTTGACCTAAAACTTTAAAGACAATTCACATCTCATAAATTGGAGTGGAATATAATTATGGAAGATCCAAGAGAAAAGTAGAGAATTATGTGTAGCTGAGATCACAGAATTGTTTATGGTCAAGTGGAATTCTATGGGGTCCATTGAAAAAGCTTATTCACAAAAATAAGATATAGTTATAGAAATATTAGTAGAGTATTTGCTTAATAGATAGCCTTGTATAGTTGACTGACCTATCTTAATGAGAGTCCATCACCTGGCAAAGAATGTCTTTTAATGTCTCTAAGGTATTACTTTGTGATCTAGGAAAGCACTAATTATATTAGTCATAAAATTAGCCAATAGCATGCACATATTTTATTGGTCCCACCCACATAGAAGGCATATAAAAGCTCTCTGCAAAGAGCATCGTTCAGACAGAACCTTACACATCTACCCAAAGACAACTTCCACAACCAGTACCATGTGTGGCAGCTACTACGGAAACTACTTTGGAGGCCGCGGTTATGGATGCTGTGGCTACGGAGGCCTAGGATATGGCTATGGAGGTCTTGGCTATGGAGGCCTTGGCTATGGCTATGGCTGTGGCTACCGTGGATTGGGCTGTGGCTACGGCTATGGCTCCCGCTATCTCTGTGGCTGTGGTTGTGGCTATGGCTATGGCTCTGGTTACGGCTCTGGCTTTGGCTCTTACTATTGAAGATATCATAAGATACTCTGCTCATCAATTATAAATGCCATATTCTATATGCCTCTTCTTTGAACCATGACCATCCAGCTTTATGGAAGCTTAATGGAAATGTATTATGGCCACTAGTTGACCCGTCAA
This sequence comes from Nesogale talazaci, assembly GCA_004026705.1. NCBI lineage: Eukaryota > Metazoa > Chordata > Mammalia > Afrosoricida > Tenrecidae > Nesogale > Nesogale talazaci. The sequence continues at coordinate 10,884 of PVJH01046902.1, forward strand.
CTAAACTGCAGATTCCTTCAACTTGCCTCATGGTAAGTTGGTGAAGCTGAAATGCATCTAGAGGTCCAGTTCTTCTTTCATAAGGATGATGGTATCAGCGAACAACCTGGATGACTACTATGCTGAATCTTGTCTCTCTGTTAACCTAATAAACTTTTAATCCAGAAAATTAACCTTGGCTTTTCTTTCAATCATTTATTGTCCAGAGCCTCTTAATGACAGATTTTGTTGTTGCTGTTGTTTTTGTTTTGTTTTTTAAAGAAGAAAATACTTAATAAATTTGGGAGATGATATCCCCTACTGTTTCCAGATCAGCTTCTGTACCAACCCCAAGAACAATTGCATTAGAAAAGTTACTTCCTTTTTATAAACCTCAGTTCTCTTCTCTGCTATGAAGGAATAATATCTGATATACTGAGTGACCATCATCCATTTATCAGCTTGTCTTACCATGTGGTTTTTGTCTTGCTGTGATACTGGAAGTTAGTCACAGGCATTTAAAATATCACGTGGGTTTCTCATTGCTGATAGATTTCAGCAAAACTTCAAGGTTAAGCTAGACTAAGATGAAAAGTCTGATCATCTAATTTCAAAAATTACTGAACAAAAGATCTGTGGATAGCACTAAAATATTGTCCAATATAGTGATGGATGAAGAATCTTCTAGGTTGTAAGATTTTCAATATATACAGTGACTTGAACAATGTAC
>PVJH01046903.1:0-11601 GCA_004026705.1 Nesogale talazaci
GGTGTTGAACGACCCTGTTACAGGGTCCCTGATTCATCACAGTAGCAAAATTACAGTTATGCAGTAACAGCGAAAACCATTTTATGGTTGGGGGGGTCACCACAACATGAGGAACTATATGAAAGGGTTGCAGCATTAAGAAGGTTGAGAATCCCTGGTGTACAGTGTCTGGGAACATTAGTCTCAGTAAATCATGATTATTGTAACTATAATAACACATTTCTCTTATTATTGGACATTGGTCCCACCCTTGGAACATTCATGTGTGTCATGTTTGGAGCAGCAGAGTGGGGCCTCCATTGGCCAGAGGACTGAGTGAAGACCCTCCCACATGGGGTCTCATTCCAAGTCTCTCGAGTTGTCCCTTGTTTCCACATGGACAAGCGTGTGGACGTAAAGAAGGAAGGTCTGCTGCAGAGAGAGCTATCTTTAGGGAACCTTCGAGCAGAGCCCCGCGTACAGCTCACTTAAAGACTCATCATTCAGCTCATCAGAATGTCACCTGCCCTTTTTGATATGAAGATAAATGACGTCTCACAACCAAAGTGGAGTGAGTTATTGTAACATCAATGGGTCCTTTTACACTTTCCCGTCCACCCCAGCCACACTCAAATGCACAGCCTTTTGTACTGCTTCTGTGATTCAGATACAGACACAGCACAAGATCGGAACAAAAATGATCGTTGGCTAATGTTTTTAGACTGGCTTTTAATGAGAGTTTATAGAACAAGTCTTGATTAAAGAGCTTGCCTGTAAGGTTAATTCTTTGTGTTTATGGGACTGCTGACAGGCTGTCCCCTGATGATGGGTTATTTGTCTCATTTATAGCACACAGAAGGGAATGTATTCGATGAATTAAATACTGCTTGGAATGTGGCATGCTAAATTGCCCATGGTTGGCTTGTTGGCAATACTCATAGCAAAATAATGAATTCAGCTCGAGTTTCCAGAACATATCCTTGGCAAACCCTTTTTGGCATTTTCAGGCCTATTCGTTAAGTAAAGATCCATTTTCCAAGGACTTCATTAGCACTTGAAAGTGGGAACAATCCATTAGGCCTTGTAATTATTCTTTTAGAGCCAGGTCAATACTGCTCCAAAAACTGCTCTGTAAAATGTAGCAGTTCAACTCAGTGAAAAAACTTTCTTCAGAGCAAGGCAGGGGTTTTTTTGTGTGCATTTTCTTTACTTCTAAATAGTAAATTTTATATATGGATATATGCTGTTTTTCTTTTTTCTTAATATTTGTGTTGCCAACCAAAAGTGATCCTTTAATTCAAAGTTAATTTTATTTTAGCTTCTATAGTAACTGCTTTTCAAGTATTGGACTCAAAGGATTGTGCCACAGTGATCCCTTTAGAGTAGGTTTTCCAGTGTGCAGGGCTTTGTGGCTTTTCCAGTACTTCCTTGCAGAAAAACTCACCTGGTTTTCACAGAGACCTTCTGAGGTACACAGGGTTAACTGGACAGGCAGTAGCCCTAAGTCTGGAGTCAAATAATTTTGTTTTTAAATCTCTTTGCTCAGCTATCGAACAGAAATGATAATAGTAGTACTTACTTCAGAGAGATGTTGCAAGGGATAAAGATTTATGCATATAATGCAGTTATTTGATGGCATACATTAAAATGAATTGAAGTTAGCCTCATTCTTGTTAAAATTATTTATAAATCTGTGCCTACATCGATGTGCCTGTGTCAATGTAAAGCTATAAATTGGAAGGATTTTTGGAGTTTCATTGGACTTTACCCAATTTTCTTACCTATAAAAATTTCTTACGACACTTTCAGAATTTTACTCAACTTTCTTTCCTATAAAATGTCATTTATTTGGCCTGTCCATGGTCTGTTCCTCACCTCACAGCCTAGATCTATTTGCTTTACTCACTTCTCTCCTGTCTCTAATCCTTTCATGCATTTGAAGTATTAGTGACAAAGAGAAAGGAGGGAAAGGAGATGACCAGAATTAAGTTGAACCAAATATGTGAACACAGATGTACACACATATAATATAAATATCATTTCTATGTATACAGACACATACACATAATATATTAGTTTTTATATATACATATATATAAACCTTGCTTGCTGATAGTGAGGAGGACTTGAAGCACTTGTCAATGAAGGTCTAGGATGAAGCTTTCCGGGTGGACTGCAAGTCAATGTAAAGAAGACCCAAATCCTCACAACTGAACCAAGAGGTAACATCATGGTAAATGGGGAAAAGATGGCAAGTACTGAGATCTGACTTGGATGCACAATCCGCGCTCACAGAAGCAGCAGTCAGTCAAGAGTCAAATGATGCGTTACCCTGGATAAATCTGAGGCACAGGGCCTTTTTAAAATGTTGAAGATAATGGTGCTACTTGAGGACGAAGGTGTGCCTGACCCAAATCACGGTATTTTCCATGGCCTCCTATGCATGTGAAAGTTGGACATTGAATAAGGAAGACAGAAAAAGAATCAATTTATTTGATATATGGTGCTGGAGAAGAATACTAAAAGCCCTGTGCACTGCCAAAAGAACAAACAGCTCTGTTTTGGAAGTACAGCCAGACTGATCCTTTAAGGGAAAGACTGCAAGACTTCACCTCACATACTTAGCACATGTCATCAGGGGAGTCTATTCTCTGGAGAATTCATGTCAACTTGATAAATTAAGTGAAGGGGTGTAGTTCAGCCTGTCAGTCAGGTCACAGCCTGATGATGCCTCTTGGTTGGCATGGCCTTCTTATGAGGAATCTGGGAACTTCCTTAGAGGCAGAACACACACTCTGTCTGCTTCACCTCTTATGGAAGAGACACTGAGAGATCTGGAGGAGCCACCGTTGAGATGATGATTCCACTGCCACTGGATCCACAAGACTTTTCACTCCTGGTCTGTGATCTTCCTGCCTTCGACGTCATTGCCTGTGTGACTCTGAAGAGAAGTATATAGACGAGTGTAGGATATGTGGGCTAAAATCAGAGTTATGGACTTGATCAGGACTGGGCTGGGATGTTTTCTTAATATACAATCACTCTTTGAGATAAAGCTCTTTCTTATACATAAATGCATTGAATTTGTTTCTCTAGTCTACCGAGCATAACATATACATCGTGCTTGGTAAAGTGGAAGGCCAATGAAAAGAAAGGAAGGCCCTCAACAAGATGGATAGATACCAGTGGCTGCCACCATGGGCTCAAACCTCTAGGCAGGGTTTCATTCTGTTGTACAGAGGATCGCTATGAGTCGGAACTGACATGATGACACCTAACAACAACAGCAATGATCCACCAGTAGATAGGTAGATAGATAGATGATAGATAGATAGATAGATAGATAGATAGATAGATAGATAGATGATAGGAAGGATAGATAGTGTCTTGGTGGCACAGTGGTTGAGTACTTGGCTTCAACCTTCAAGACTAGAAGTCTGAATTCATAGGAGAAAATGTGAACGTGTTACAGTTTGATTCTGTAAAGATCACAGCCCTGGAGACCCTGTGGGGCAGTTTCACCCTGTCCTTTAGGGTCACTGTGAATCTAAAGCAGGCCCATGGCAACAGGGTTATGTATATGTATATTTGTATGTGTAATTTCTGGATGTTGGTGATAGTGAAGCCCTAGGCTAGCAAATTTTTACTGCCAACGCTTTAAAGGCATCTATAGTCATATATCACCAAGGAGCTGCGAGCAGTTCTAGCTAGATTCACAAGAGTATATGTTGTTGTTATTGAATGCCCTTGAGTGTGTCTCAGTCATGGAGACCCTATGCACAACAGGATGAAGCATCACTCATCAAACATCGGCCCTGGGCCGTCCTCACCCGTGTTCTGATGCCTGAGTCCACTGTTACAGCTTCTGTGCCAATCCAGCTCCTTGAAGTCCTCCACTGTTTCACTGAACGATCACTGCTGAAGGCAGATGAATTTTTGGCCCCAAGCAAAAGATACCAGAAAGATGTCTACCTGTGTTTTATGGACTATGCAAAGGCATTCAACCTGAAATATGCAGATGACACTGTTTTGCTTAGTGAAAATGAAGATGACCTGAAGCATTTACTCAAGATAGCCAGAGTACAGCCTCGGTATGAATTACACCCGAACATGAAGGAAATGAAAATCCTCACATTTTAAAAAAAGGAAAAAAAATGAAAAGTGTTAATGAGTTACTGCTCTAGTCAATACCCATGGATACAAAAGTCAAGAAAGGAAATAATGCATTACATTGAGCAAGTCTGCAAAAAAACACCTTAAACCCAGAGCCATCAAGTAAGTCATCTCTGATTCACGGTGATTGTGCAAGGCAAAGTAGAACTGCCTCTAAAAGTAGAAAGCCTCTTCTTTCGTTTCTTCTTCTTCTTCTTCTTTTTTTTTTGACAGCCTCATCTTCCTCCTGCAGAGCAGCTGTTGGTTCTGAACTAATGACTTGATGGCTACTAACCCAGCATGTAGTCCACTACACCATCAATGCTCCTGCAAGTCTGCAAAAGACCTTGAAAAAGTTTTAAATCACAAGGATGCCTCTTTAACGACTACAGGGCACCTGAGCCAAGCCATGATCTTTTAAACACATCATATGCATGAGCAGGCTGGACAACGGAAAAGGAAGAGAGAAGAGAAATGGATGCATGTGAACTGTGGTGTTGGCAAAGGATATTGAATACACTGCAAACTAACAGAAGAAAGAACAAATCAGCTGTAGAAGAAATATGGCCAGAATGCCCCTGAGAAGTGAGGATGGTGGGATTTTCGTCTCACTTACTTTGGACGTGCTACGAAGAAAAAGCTGACCTTAGAAAAGAACATTATGTTTGGTAAAGGAGCCAAAAGTCAGTTGCCATAGAGTTCATTCAAACTCATAGGAACCCTGTAGGACAGAGTAGAATTGCCCCCTAGGGTTCGAGACTGTCATCTTTAGGAAGCTGACTGCTGTCTCTTTCTCCCACTGAGCTTCTTTCTCCCACAAGGCCATGGAACCACCAATGTCTCCGTTCCTAGCCAAGCACTTAGGGAAACCCTCATGGAGATTAATGGACACAAGAGTCAAAAGAGCGGAGCCAAGCACAGTACCAATCCTGACAATGGCAAAGAACCAAGCAAGATTTCACATTACTGTTGCTCTTATAGATGTCAACCAGTCAGTTCCAACCCTTCATGACCTTAAGCACAACAAAAGGAAGCACCACATGGTCCTGCACTATCCTCATAATTGTTGCTGTGTCCGAATCCCTTGGTGCAGCCACCGTGTCAATCCATCTTGGCAAGGGCCTTTCTCTCTTTGATGCCCTTTCACTTAACCAAGTGTGGCAGTCACCTAGTCTGGTGTCAAATTGAGGATTAAGAGTGCAGGGGTGAGTGGAGTCTAGCCTGTAAGTCTGGAGATAGACAATGGGACCTCTGTGTGGCTGTGAACTTCGCCTGAGAATTCTGGGAAATATGGGACTTTCTTCTTGGAAGCAGAAGACAGTCACTCCCTGGGAGACGTTGCAGCTGATAAGGCACATGGAAGCATGCTGATAGACTCTGAGTCCTGGACACTGGAGAAGCTACAGGGAGATCCCTGCCAGCACTGAGATGCTGTTACCGCTACTAGATACACAAGACTCTGCACCCACTGACCTGTGATTGTCCTGGTGTCACTGCATGTGCTTTGTGAGTCTTGAAGAGGACTTATAGATTGGTATCAGACATATGGGCTAATATCAAACTTATGACCTTTAACAGGGCTAGGCTGGGATGTTTTCTCAGTGTTCAATTGCTCTTGTATATAAACCTCTTTCTTATACACATATGAGTATCTATGGATTTGTTTCTCTAATCTATCTGGACCAACACACCAAGTATGATGTCCTTCTCCAGGGACTGGTCTCTCTTGACAATATGTCCAAAGTATGTAAGACTACATCTTTCTGTCCTTGCCTATAAGGAACATTCTGACATTACTACATCCAGTTAAAGATTTGCTTGTCTTTTTAGCATGGTATTTTCAATATTCTTCTCCAGCACTACAATTCAAATGCATTGATTCTTCTTCAGTCTTCTTTATTCAGTACCCAAGCTTTCGCATGTATATGAAGCCAAGGAACATACCATTTGTTGGACTAGGCACACCTTAGTCCTCAAAGTAACATCCCAGCTTTTGAATACTCTGAAGAGGTCTTGTGCAGCAGATTTACCAAATCCAATATGTCTTGATCTCTCAACTGCAGTTTTCATGAGCAGTGATTATAAATACACACAAGACAAAATGCTTCCTAACTTCAACCTTTTCTCCATTTACCTTGATGTTACCTATTTATCTTGTTCTGAGCATTTGAGTCTTCTTTACATTGAGACATAATCCACGCTGAAGACTACAATTCTTGATCTTCATCAGTAAGTGCTTCAAATCCTCCTCACTTTCAGCAAGAAAGTGGTTATCTGTGTGTCGTAGGTTGTTAATAAGCCTTTCACTATTCCTGATGCCACATTCTTCTTCATATAAAGCAGTTTCTCTGATTATCTGCTCGGCATATGGTGAGAGGGTATAATCCAAGGAACACCATTCCTGATTTTATATCATGCAGTATTCCTTGGTTCTTTGCACACAACTGCCTCTGGATCCATGTACAAGGTCTGAACGAGCACAGTGAAGTGTTCTAGAATCCCCATTGTCCTCAAGACTATCTACAGTTTGTCATGATCCTACACAGTCTAAAACCTTTCCCTAGTCAATAAACTATAAGTAAATATCTTTCTGGTATTCTCTACTTTGAGCTAAGATCCATCTGATGCCAGCAATTTGATCCCTTATTCCACCTCCTCCTCTGAATCCAGCCAGAATCTCTGGCAGTTCCATATCAATGTACTGCTATAATCATTGTTGGATGATCTTAAGAAAAATTTTACTTACATGAGCTATCAATGATATTATTCTGTAGAATGAGCATTCTGTTGACTCGCCTTTCTTTGGAATGGGCACAAATATGGATCTCTTTCAGTCAGTTGACCTAGACAATGGACCAAGTAGCTGTCTTCCACATTTCCTGACATAAACCAGTGAATGCTTCATCAAATTGTCAAGACATTTCAATTGGTATTCTATCAATTCCTGGAGTCTTGTTTTTAGCTAATGTTTTCAGGGCAACTTCTTCCTTCAGCACCAATGGGTTCTTGTTCATATGCTACCTCCTGCAATGGTGGACAGAAGACTAGTTCTTTTGGGGGTGGGCATCACTGCCCTCTGGTGGGAGTGGGAGGCCCAGCCTCGCTCCTGGAGAGCTGCTTCTGGATTTGAACCGCCAGCCCAGTGGGTCGCAGTCTTGCACTCAACCACTACGCCACCGGGGCTCAGCCAGAAGACTAGTTCTTTTTGGTCCAGTGACTGTGTATTCTTTCTATCTTCTCTAGATACTTCCTGCATCATTCAATATTTTTCCGATAGAATCTTTCAGGATTGCAACTCGAGACTTAAATTTTTCCTTGAGTTCTCTTAGTTTAAGACATGTTGAGTATGTTCTCCCCTTTTGTTTTTTTTAATGCTAGGTTTTTGTATATTTCATTACAATGTTTGGCTTTGTCTTCTCAAGCTGCCCTTTAAAGTTTTCTGTTCAGCTCTTTGGCTTTATCGCGTCCTTCTTTTAGGTACTCTTTATTGAAGAGCAAGTTTCAGAGCCTTTTCTGACATCCACTTTGATCTTTTCATTCTTTCTCTTTTTAATTTTACTTTCATGAATGGTGGTTGCAATGTCTTCCCACAGTTCACCAGGTCTTCTGTCATTAGTGTTCAATGCATCAGACATATTCGTGAGATGTCTTCCAATTCAGGTGGAGTAGACTCAAGGTAGTATTTTAGTGCTCATCTATTTGTTTTCATGTTCTTCAGCTTTATCCTGAACTTACATATAAGCAATTGAGGGTCTGTTCCACAGTCAGCCCTGGGTGTGGCTTTAGCTGCTGATAGTGAGTTTCTCCATCATCTTGTCCCACAGATGACATCAATTTGATTTTTGTGTATTCCATTTGGGAAAATCAATGTGCATATTTGCCTTTTATGTTGTTGAAAACTGATATTTACGATGAACAGGTCATTGGTATTGAAAAATTCTATTCTTAAGTATCTACTTTCATTTCTATCTCACCAAGTCCATATTTTCCAACTACTTCTTTCTCTTTGCTTCCAACTTTTGCATGCCAATAACTAGTAACTTTCCGTGCATCTTAATTTCATGTTTGAATAACTTATGATTGAAGTGGTTGGTAGAATTCTTCCATTTCTTCATCACTGGCTTTTAAGATTGATGTATAAATTTCAATAATAGTTGTATTGATTGGATTTCTTTAAAGATAATCCTCTCACAGACAGAATTGTACCTCCTAACTAATTTTTAAAATTACATTATAAGTTTTTGAATTCTGCTTTGTCCCTGCTAAAGTACATCCTGTAGAAGGCTCTGTGGTTGATAAGTTCTTTTTTAAAAATCATTTTATTGGAGGCCCTTATAATTTACATAATAAGCCACACATCAATTAATCCAGCACACTTGTACATATGTTGCCATCATCATTTCAAAATCATTTTCTTTCTTTTTAAAAATCATTTTATTGAGGGGCTCTTACAGCTCTTATAACAATCCATACATCTATTGTTTCAAGTACATTTGTATATATATTGCCATCATCCTTTTCAAAACATTTTATTTCTACTTGAGCTGTTGGTATCAGCCCATTTTCCCCTCCCTCTTCCACCCTCATGAAACATTGATAATTTATAAATTAATATTTTCATATCTTATACCAACCAGTGTCTCTCTTCACTCACATTTCTGTTCTTTGTCTCCCTGTGTGTAGGGGGGAAGGGAAGGGGCATCATGATTGATTCTGCAATGTCCTTTTTGACAATGAATTCCGAGTCATTTCTCTTGATAGTGTTATTTCCTGCATAGTAAATCTTATGGTTTTCTGATTCCAAATGGCCAGCAGGAGTTCATTTCAATTCACTAATGCCTAGGATATTGATCTTTATATCTTCTATTTAATTTTTGATCACTTCCAAATTCTCCTAGATTCATGCTTCACACATTCCAGGTTCTGATCCTCACCAGATTTTTATAGCTGTCTCACCTTACCTTAAATTGTATCCCATCAGTGAATCAAGATCCCAAAGGAACCACTCCCATAGGCTTTCACTAACTCCCATTACCAGGGTCAACTCCACTTCCTGGTACTATCTCTGACAATGTTCCACTGCCATTCAGTCAGTCATCAGTATCTGACAATATTATGAAGCTATGAAGAAGGTTTTCAGGAGCTTCTTCTTCTGAAGTGGAAAGTTCCATCCTTCTTCATTGTCTGTTCTTAGAGCCATTAGACATGACAACAATAAATTGTGTGTCATCATTTCAGGTCCAGACTCTATGCCTATTCTGGCCCTGTACTGATAATGATAATACATCTAAAGGAACAGTGCTCTTTGGGATCTCGTTTTTGTCATTGTTCCTGCTCATTTTATTACATCGAACTATTTTTTGCAAGACTTCTGTTGATTTAGGACTAAGAGTCTATTATCATCCGGTGATTCTAGATTCTCCTCTGTTTGAATGGATTGTTATTGATTGAAAGGCTCATACACTGAGGAAACAGCATGGCCCCTATTTCTGTAGTGAGCATTTCAGAGTTAGCTCTTGGTACACGAGGAAGCCCATCTACAAAGCAGAAGACACATGATTCCCACAGGGGTTCCTGTTGCCAAAATCTCTATCGCCCTAATGACAAATTGTTCTGTGTCTTGAAAAATCCATCAGACAAAGGAAGAGAGAAACCTAAAAGAGGAAGAAACTGAAATGGCAGATGCCACGGGAGAAGGGAAAAACAATTTTGCTTTCAGTTTATCTGACTAGGCTGTGATAATACCCTCTACAGAACTGTCCATCACTGCCTAGAGAAGGTCAGACACGAGGCTGACCCGAATGCCTGTGTGACAAAGGGCAAACAATGCCAAATTCAATTTTAGCTGATCCTTGGGGGAAGGGGGAATATTCTTCAAGGATCCTGCTGAGAGCAACACGCAAACCCCACAGCATTCACTTTTCACACGTTTGGTTTTGTGGGAACCCTTTTTGATATGAAGCAGAAAGCAGAGCGGGAAGCGCACTGTCAGTGAAAGACAGTGGAGATGAACTGGAAAAGTGTCTGCTTGCGCTCAGGAATGTAACTTCTTCCTTAGGCCACTTCAAAACTTTTTTTTTTTTTTTAAGTAACATCTTTCCCACTTGCTAAAACATAGGCATTTATCCTAGGGAGAAAAGAACAACTCTACTAGCCCTTTAATGTGTGTCACATTTAACAAAATTAAGAAGGGGGAAAAAAACTGTTTAAGTCACTAGCATTGAGTAAAATGGTGCCCCCTACAACCTTCCTCTAAAAACAGACCAGCACTGTGAGCTGGTTCTGACTCATACCAACACCCTGTGTCAAAAGAGAACTGTTTCCACGGGGCTTTCAATGACTGTGGTCTTTCAGAAAGAGGTTCTCTTCTGAGAACTGGCTGGCTGGATTCAAACCAGCAACCTTTTGGTTAATAGCTGAGTGCTTGACCAACCGTGCCACCTGGAGACTCCTTCCCCATAGCCCAGTAATCTTTTATATGACAAACAACCTAAATCAAGAGATGTGGTCTTTTGTGCATGATTAATTGATTCGGTTCTAATTATCTGAGGCACAGATGCCACGTGGAGTCTGACACGTATTTGGGGAAATGTCTGGGAAGGAGAAAGGGTTGTGTGATCTGGGATAGGAGGGGAGAGCTTGGGGAGCATAGTGCAGGTCCGACTGACACCTGTGGGAAAAGGGAAGCAAGACAAGAAGATTGGAGATGAGGAGTCAGACTGCAGTGCAGTTCTGAGACAGTCTTGGTGAGACTGGTGAGGAAGCCCAGAGCAAAAATGACTCATCAAAACAGGTATCAGAGAGGAGAGGCCTGTCTTTGGCATTCTTTGCCCAGCCATCGGCTAGTTGCAGTCTGGGGTGAGCATGGTGTTGGCATGAACTCTATGGCAGCTGAAGATGGTCTGCCAATTACCCTTCTCAAAGCAGGTTCTCTCGAAGATTATCATAGTAGCAAATCTCTAAAAACACAACTTTTTAGATTAGAAGTCACTTGAATTATTCTCAATTAGGAAGTGACACACACATCTGCTCTTCGGGTAAACAAGGAATATGTATCAACTTTATTAATAGGATTCAAGTGAAGTCTTGACCTTTCTATGGAAGGAATGGAAGAATCCTACAGAATTATGAAGAATTCTAGGTACTGGTTCTAGAAGGATGGTAATTCCCAAAGATCCAAGGCATCACTGGGGCTCAGAGGGGCTTCTGGGGCTCAGGTGATAAGTGGAGTCTAGGCTCAATTCAGGAACACACCTTATGGCTCTTTCCCTAGTTCTTGAGTGTATATTTGATGTAGACATTCTCAGAAATGGCAGCAATGCTACAAAGGGAGGTAAAGAAAGGGTATAAAGGATGCAAATATTCCACAAATGAATCTTGGACTCCCACTGTCATCCATAGCCTCCTGAAAACTGGAAATGTATGACAGGAGGACAACATGGAAACCCTGGGTACTACTCCCCCCCTACC